>JBBBDQ010001811.1:692500-807500 GCA_037127315.1 Ascarosepion bandense
GCATAACATCATAGAGTTATACAGTTCACTGCACGATATTATAACTCTTTATTAGAAACAAATATTTCGGATGTTTAACAACTACGTGATAAAAGAGAAACTCTGGGTGTGTCATTTTAAAACTCTATCTGTATGTCCCAAAAATGATGTCACATGTGTAGAAGGAAAATCTAAACTTATTTATAAATGGAACTTTGTCTGTGTGTGTGTGTGTGTGTGTGTGTGTGTGTGTGTGTGTGTGCCTGTGTGTGTGTGTGTCTGTAACCTATAGACTCCGAAACGGCTGAACCGATTTTCTTGAAAATTTACACAGTTGTACTATAAGCGTCTGTGAGTGTTCTTAGCTAGGTTTTGTGTCGAGGTACCCCCAATAAATATCGAAAATCGATAATCGAAAAAGTCGAGTTATAGAAGGAGTGGTCCGATTTTAATCAAATTTGATACACTCATAGACAAAGACATAAGAAACGATATTCAGAAGTTTCAAGGTTGCAGTTCTTAAAATAGTGCAGAAAATCGATAATATATATATAAAAGCTTTCATTACACCCGAGCAACGCCGGGCTATACTGCTAGTAAATTAATAAATAAATAAATAAATAATGGTTTACCGCCGTTACGTACTTTGAAATAAATGTGAAGAAGAATCAACTTTATATAATAAAAGATATAATTATTATTCTGTAAAATTTAATTTATAAATGAGACTGCTTCTTCTTCTTCTTCTTCTTCTATGTGTCATGTCCATTTAAGACGTAGGCGATCAGGGCCTTCCACGTGTCCCTATCCCTGGTAGCTCTAAGCACGTTTTCTCCTGTTACCCACACAAACCCCGCTCTGACAGCCACCTACTCAGGCCCTTCAAATATGTTATCCGCTGCTTTCCCCTGTCTCTTTTCCCTCTATCTGACTTGAGAGTATCAGACTCTCCAAGCCTTCATTCCTCATCACATGTCGCAAGAACTTCAGTTGTCTCTTTTTGATGTTTCGTATTAATTTCCTTTTTGTTTCCATTCTTTCTAAAACCTCATTATTGCTCTCGTTCTCGATTCATGATATGCACAGCATCCTTCTGTAGAACCACATTTTCAAGTTTTTCCTTCATCTTCGATGATATTGTCCAGCATTCACTGCCATATTGAATAAGTGACATCGCATAGCAATCGAATACTCTCTTCTTTGTTTCTAGCGAAAATTTCCTGTCTCTTAATTCTCTGCGCAGCTTCTGGAATGCATTCTTAGCCATGCCAATTCATCTTCGGATCTCAGTGTCACACTTTCTGTCTTCCATTAGAACACATCCCAAGCACAATTTTTGTACCTGCTTGATTCTAGTATCCCCCACCTGTAATTGGCATTTTGGTCTCCATTTGCTGATAAGCATAAATTCGGTTTTCTTCTAGTTTATTTGTAGTTCTTTCTTTCGACTTTCTTCATCTAACCTTTTTAAGAAATCTTGTAGTTTTCTTCCCGTGTCTGCTATCAGCACTGTATCATCTGCGTATCTTATGTTTTTCAGATTGTGGCCTCCGATGACGAATCCTAGCATAACTTCTAGATTCCTAAGAATAGTCTCTCTGTACAAGTTGAATAGATCCGGTGAAAAGACTCACCCTTGTCTTATGTCCCCTTTCTATTTTTGTATATCTGCTGAATTCGTTACCTGTCCGCATGCAGGCGGTTTGCTGTCAGTAGAGGTTCTTGATTTAATGGGCACGTCCCAATCCTTATATGGATGTAAGTAAAATTTTGATTTCCTGGTATCGATATCAAATAAGTTTTTTTCTTTGTAAACTGAATTTTGAAGGCTAAATAAGTCCTCTGAGTAAATGGTATCATGGCTGAGATTAAGAACTACAATTATACCTACTTAGAGCCAAACCCGAAGCCAAAACTAAAATAAAAGGGCTGAAAAAATACTGACATACAGGCAGATAAACAGACACACACACAAACATCTTACCTTTTATATGTATATATATTATCGATTTTCTGCACTATTGTAAGAACTACAACCTTGAAATTTCTGAATATCGTTTCTTATGTCTTTGTCTATGAGTGTATCAAATTTGATTAAAACCGGACCACTTCTTTTATAACCCGATTTTTTCGATTATAGTACAACTGTGTAAATTTTCAAGAAAATGGGTTCAGCCGTTTCGGAGTCTATAGGTAACGGACACATACACACACACAGACAAAGTTCCATTTATAAATAAGTTTAGATACTATTGTAAAGTATTGTCTAGCAGTTCACCACTAGCAGTGGCTATCTACTTCACGCAGTTGGTGTGTATTGTATTTTGTTGATAGGATAAAGATTACTATTTCATTTTCCAACCTCCGTTTTGTTTATTTCTTATCAGTAACCCTTTTAGGTGACAACAGTAACCTTGTGCAAAACTTGGGTTAATCATTGATATATATAATTTTAAGACAATTTAGACATTATTGAAGCGCTAACCTTATTTAAACAACGAAAACTCAATTTAAAGTTGTTGCTGTATTTTTAAGTTAATTACATCTTATACCGAATAGTCGAAAGGGGATTTTACTGGAGACGCCTCTTGCTTATCTATCAACAGATCACGTGTTAGAAAATAATAATAATAAAACAAGTGACTAAAGAAAAGCGTAACGGTGATATATACAAGCACGTCTGTTAATAATACAGTCATTGTTCATTTAACGACTTACCTGTGATATAACGACTTACCTGTGATATATACAAGCACGTCTGTTAATAATACAGTCATTGTTCATTTAACGACTTACCTGTTTAAGGACGAGTTGTGCGCTGTGGTGTATTGGATATCGGCTCGGAACGAGAATTCGGGGAGCCGAGTTCGAATTCTAGCTGAATTCATTGCATTCACTTACGCGCAAATACCATTGGGAAAGGTATTAATCCGTCTATTTCTTCCAGTTATGGGTTAAATAACAGGACAGATTGGGTTCTATAGCCTTGGTCGGCAACCAGTCTACCGCAGAAAGCAATGGCAACCTACTGCGGGTAATCTTCTGCCCAGTCAATCATGTCTCTTTCGAGACATGATCGCCCAAGCGTGTATCACGTATGGCACTTAACTGACTGAATAACGATGTAGGGCACCTCGGTGTGGTGTAATGGTTAACAAAACTCGTATCGCTAGAATTATTACAACTGAGTATTAAGTTCGATCCTCACTGGGTACCGCTACTTTCGGCCGTGTGTCGCGTCTAAGCTACGCTTAGAAAATCACCTTCCTCCAGGTTTGGAGGTTGGGCTCAGGGCTAACAACCCTGCCCCATAAAAACAAATTTGTTACGGAAACAGTAAAAACGCTGCCCTACACACCGTTTGGTGTAACGGAAAAGTTTTAATAACGATCTGAAAGAAAATTAAAATTCAATCACTTGTTCTTCTTCTTCTATGTGCCCTGTCCCTTCAGGACGTAGGCGATCATGGCTTTCCACATCTCCCTATTCCTTGTGGCTCTTAGCACGCCTTCACTTGTTACACCACCCAAACTCCGCTCTGCCATCCACTAGCTCAAGCCCATAAATCTAGAATATAAATGTATAGAAACTAGCATGGCCACAAAATGAGGGATCAATTTGTATATTAATTATAATATAGAATTGATTCCCTAGTTTATATCCACATTATAATTTCTTATAAACAGTTGGCCTATATCTTCATCTATGTGCCCTGTCCCTTCAGGACGTAGGCCATCATGGCCTTCCACATCTCCCTATCCCTGGTGGCTCTTAGCACGCCTCCTGTTACACCATGCAACCCACGTTCCATCATCTACCTGATTAGATCCTTCAAATATGTTATCCGTTGCTTTCTCCTGTCTCTTTTCTCCTCTATCTGGCCTGTTAGTATCAGATTCTCCAAAGCCTCCTTTTTCATTGTCCTTTTTCGTGTCCCAAAAACTTCAGCTGTCTCTTCCTGGTGCTTAGTATTAAGTTACTTTTTGTGTCCATCTTTTTATTCGTTTTTATATTCTTTTTCTTCTTTTATGGACCATATCCTTTCAGGATGTAGGCGATTATGGCTTTCCACATCTCCCTGTCCCTGGTAGCTCTTAGCACGCTTTCTCCTGTTGCACCATGCAACCCTCGTTCCGTCATCCACCTGATCAGGGCTTTTAAATATGTTATTCGTTGCTTTCCCCTGTCTCCTTTCCCCTCTATCTGGCCTGTTAGTATCAGGTTCTCCTCTTTTTGTTTTTATCCTTTTTTTTAAAAAACTGAAACTGTCTTCTAGTTTTGTATTCAAAAATGTTTTAAGAATAATTTTTTCCTTCAAAAATGTATTATGGTAATAATTTTTTCTTAAAAAATGTATTGCTGGTAATATTTTTCGTCAAAAATGTTTATTTTTTAATAAAAAATCTATTTTTATGTATATATTTCTATAAAAATGTATTTTTATACTTTCATAGTGTTTTGACCCCAGTTTGGGGGGTTAGCTATTTGTCCATATCTTGGACTCTAACAGGTACTACCACTCCTGGTCAGGCTGGACCTGGGAACAACAGCAATTAAGAGGTTTTTCCATGCTCCTCACAACCTCCCAATCAGAGGCCTTGCTGCCGGATGCAGTTTACCGTCATGCCCAGGACTCAAAGAGATAGAAGGATGGTCAAATCCAAATGATCTACTATTATTTACATGGTTCAGACAGTTATCTTCATCTTTATTGTCATACTCATATTCATGACGTTTCGGCTGTTGTACGCTCTGGCCTTCTTTAAGTGAATAGAATTTTGAACCAAACTCTTTATTTTTTTAATCAGATTTTGATGAAATTTTTTTTATTTCTTTTTTATTTTAAAAAACTGAAGATATCTTCTAGTTTTGCATTAAAAAATGTATTGCTGGCAATAATTTGTTTTTCCTTCAAAAATGTATTTTTTCCTATAAAAATTTTATTATTATGTATATATTTCTATAAAAGTCTATTTTATACTTTCATAGTGTTTTAACCCCAATTTGGGGGTGTTAAATATTTGGCTATAGCTGGGACCCTAACAGGTGCTACCACTCTGAGTCAGAGTGGACCTGGGAACAACAGCAATTAAGAGGTGGTTCCATGCTCCTCACAACCTCCCAATCAGAGGCCTTGCTGCTGGATGCAGTTTACCGTCATACCCAGGACCCATTTTGATGGTAGAAAGGTGGGGCCCTCTAGCACGAATAAATTTATGGGGTGGGGGCGTCAGGCAAAGAAACGCGCCAGTGCAGAAGCCGTGAAATTATTTTTTAGAAAAGACAGAGGGAAGCCACATCAAGTCAGGGAAAAAGTAACTGAAAAGCGAGCTGCTAAGTCAGTTCCTTCTTTTGATTTTGTCATGAACCTCAAGACTATAATATCTTTCGTCTTAGTGACATTATTCCCTTGATTGAGGTGAAATTATTAAAAAAATAAACTGCTTCATGACGTTCTCTATAATCACATCTATAGTCTATATATATAGCAACAGTATTCAATTTGTTTTAAAAATTCAACCAGTCGGTTTTTTATATTGTACGAAAACGTAAGTCGGAACTTAAGTCGGTAAAATAACATTTGTGACTATAAATGTGATTATAGAGAACGTGATGAAGCAGTCTATTTTTTTTTAATCATTTCACCTCAATCAAGGGAATAATGTCACTAAGACGCAAGATATTTTTGGCAGTTAGAGAAAGTAAGAACAAACCGGAAATCCAATCATAAACAAGAAAACAACGGATAAGCCTCTGCTGCTATTTAATAGAATAGAAAGTAGCGTGAATCGGACGATAGGCGAACCTATCTACTCCTGTTATTAACCCAATGATGATTTTTCTCTTTCTTCAAAACGTATAAGAAATAAAAGGATTAAATCGGTGAAACATAAATAATGATTACGTGAATTACATTCAGCAAACTGGTGTAATATCCAAAATATAGAGCTGGTTTTCCAATTTGTTAATTGTATTTACTGTTCAGTATACTTCTACCCTGTATTAACATTTAGAAATAAATTAAAAATATGGCAGATTGTATGAAAGTGACATTAAAGCTATTTAATGTCACTTTAGTTTATTTTATGCTCTGATGAACTTAGCTCACTAGTGCCCCCTATATATGAATTAACTCGAGCCACAAGATTAGCAACTAGGTCCCACCATTTTACTGTGAAACGCACCTTATAATCCAACAGCTTCTTTTCTCGCAATTCCTGCCTGCGGAAATCGCTTCCATTTACTTGTTTCCCCGACAGCTACAATCCCCAAGAATTTAAATGTAAAGTCAATCATCATCTCCTATCTTACTAACCTGCATCCTCTCTTTCATGCTCCTTTCTCCGCCACTCCACTCTCATCAGTATTCTCATCCTTCTCTTACTCACTTCCTGACACTCCTATAACCTGTCACTCTTTCTCATAAATTTCCTCCTATGTAACCCCCTGCACAACAGTGGCAATAAAATGCCTTGATTGGGGCGATATGATTATAAAAAAAAATTCTATACTATTATAATGTGGATATAAAGTTGGGGATGAATTCTACATTACAATCAATATATAAACTGATCCATCACTTTGTGGCCATAGTCATCCTTCTCTTACCCACTTCCTGACACCCCCTATAATCTGTCACTCTTTCTCATAACTTTCCTCCTATGTAACCCCCTGCAAAACAGTGGCAATAAAATGTGTTGCTTAGGGTGATATGACTATAAAAAAAATCTATATTATTATAATGTGGATATAAAGTGGGGGATGAATTCTACATTACAATCAATATATAAACTGATTCCTCACTTTATAGCCATAGTCATCCTTCTCTTACTCACTTCTTGACACTCCCTATAACTTGTCACTCTTTCTCATAACTTTCTTCCTATGTAATCCCCTACAACAGTGGCAGTAAAATGCCTTGCTTGGGGTGATATGGTTATAAAAAAAAATTGAAGCTGATTGACCTTTGACACGCGCAAAATGTCTGAAATAGAAGTTAGGTACAACTTCTCACTTAGCGACCAGCATGTTAGAACGTGACCAAGTCGTGAAGTAGAGATAGGCTCTACTGAGAAAAGATTATTTTATCTTTTTTCAAAAAGTTATGAAAATGAATAAAAACGAATAAATTGAAAAGTTAATAAAAATTTACTTTTTTTTAGTATTTGTTTATATTTCTTAGACGAGATACGATTTACGTTGTTCAGGCTATTGTTCTCATCTTTATTGCCATGTTTACGATGTTTTGGCCGTTGTACGCTCAGGCCTTCTTTAGGTGCAAGAAATTTCGAACCGAACACTTTATTACGGGAATAGTTTACTCCAGTGATCGTAATGAAAGGTTCGGTTCGAAATTCCCAGATCCTGAAGAAGGCCGGAACGTACAACGACCAAAACGTTGTCAATGTCAGTTTAGTGCCATAACTGATACGAGTATGGGTGATCATGTCCTTTTAGATTCGTAACTAAAAAGAAGATTTTCTATGCAGGTTCTCATTTCTTTCTGTGACAGCATGATTGCTAGCCAATATTATGAGACCTAATCTGTCCAGTTACTTTGAAGAGTAGAGAGCTGGTTAATGTTTCTTTGATTCGGCCTTGTGTCAGACTTAACAGAACTCCCTACAGCTTACAAGTTTTATTCAGATTTATAATCATCAGAGTCATCAGAAGGCTTTCATTAGAAGGTTGGTTGTCGGTTGTAATGTGTAGATTAGTTTAGACGAGTGGAATAATAAAATATACATTTTTCATGTCAAAATAGTAATTTAAAAGAATGTATAACCAGAATTTGTTGAAATTAATGTTCAGTGAGAAAGTTAAGATATCAAGAGTGCGTACAAAAATGTTCTAGTAGTAATAGTTGAAAGAGATAAGGAGAAAGAGAAAGAGAACAAGGTGCGACCTGACCTTATTTCCGGGTCGATTTGAAGTTGCCGTTACATTTTAGATGTGTGTCAGCAAACCGCATCCCCTGACTGACTGCCGTGAGCGGTTAGAGCTTAAATATTGAATCCAGTCAATATCGAATAAGTAAGCGGTTAGAGCTTAAATATAGAATCCAGTCACGTGAGGTGGTTCCAGAATGATTTTTTCTTTAGCTGTGGAAAAACCGTTTCCCTGACGTATTTTGAGTTTTGCAATTTGATGACCAATCAGGATCCAGAGTTCCTCTACAACTTAACCAATAGCTGTTGGGGTTGTAGAGATGGATTCATAAATTTCCTAAGAGTTTTTATCTAAGTGACCATAGTGAATCTGACTGGAATTCGAACTCGTCTCTCTGACTTCTTTTTTCGAGGCATTATTCATTACATGGTCTTGTACCGTACTAAATTAATCTTCGCAAATAGCATACAGTGACTTCAAACGTGTTGTCTACCTAAGAATCAAAAGTATTGTATCTTTGCCACAAGGTGTTGTGGGGACCTGCAGGGGATTTGCATACTTCAGACGCTATACAAACGAACAATTGATACTATTTTGCCCTGTCGTATTTGTCATTCAAGACATGATGGCGGCAGTGTATTCAATTTCGTCACAAATACGACATTGTTTAGGAGTGCGGTCTCGTCCTTAGCTGTTAGCTAGCGACAATAAACACTCTTTGTTTTCTGCTTGGTTTAAATTGCATATCTCGATACGATTGTTTAAGCAAAAGAAATGCGAGCAGAATTTCCAATACGATCAAATATCTTTTTGTTTTATTACACCTTTAGGTATGAGCGCCTGGCATTAGAAAGTCAATCTCAATAGACAATTCACTAATATAGTGGGATCAAGGCCTTCTACCAGACATGTGACATACTGATTTTAAAGACAGGCACACTGTTCCCGCTAAGAAAATTCTTACGACGTTATCTTTTTATTGCCTTTTAAAATTTTATCTTACTTGACTAAATTTATTTAATACGAGAAGCCAGGATTTTGAATGCTCATTTTCAATGGCGTCATGCAGGTTAAATCCCACTTCAAGACTTGCGCAACACAATCTTCATCTTAGTAAGTTTAAAAAGTTAAATTTCGAATGCTGGCAGAAAAATATATATGACATTACAAGGCGAATCTTAACATAGATTTCTTATCTGGTGAACATTGAAGAATGACACTATACATTTTTTCTGGCATTTTGTGTTACATGGCGAATCTTATTAATTCTGAAAAGTAACAATTTTGAATGCTGATTTTTAAGGTATTCTTCTCATCTGGCTAAAAATTAAAGATTGGCGCAATACATTCTTACGTTCTTTTATCATTGTGTGTTACAAGGTTAATCTTAAGAAATCTCAGATGACAATTTCGACTGTTGATTTTTAATGGAGGGAGACTTATTCTTCCAGTTTGAAAAAAAATGGCACGACTCTCACTTTTCTTTGCGTCATAAATACCAATAATCTTCTTCTTCTTCTATGTGCCCTGTCACTTCAGGACGTAGGCGATCATGGCTTTCCACGTCTCCCTATCCCTGGTGGCTCTTAGCACGCCTTCTCCTGTTGCACCATGCAACTCTCGTTCCATCATCCACTTGATTAGGTTTTTCAAATATGTTATCCGTTGGTTTCCGCTGTCTCTTTTCCATTCTATCTGGCCTGTTAGTATCTGGTTCTCCAAGCCTTCCTTCCTCATTTCATGTCCCAGGAACTTCAGCTGTCTGTTCCTGATGCTCAGTATTAATTTCCTTTTCGTTTCTGTCATTTCCAAAACCTCATCATTGCTCACATGCTCGATCCATGATATTCGCAGCATCCTTCTGTAGAACCACATTTCAGTTGCTTCATGTTTTTCCTTCATCTTTGATGATATTGTCTAGCATTCACTGCCATATTGAAGAACCGACATCACATAGCAATCCAGTACTCTCTTCTTTGCTTTTAGCGAAATTGTCCTGTTTCTTAATACTTTACTCAACTTCTGGAATGCTTCCTTCGCCATGCCAATTCACCTTCGGATCTCTGTGTCGCACTTTCCATCTCCTGTTAGAACACTTCCTATGTATTTAATTTTTTGTACTTGCTTGATTCTGGTATCCCCCACCTTTATTTGGCATTTTGGTTTGCCTTTTTCTGCTATTGACCATGCATTCAGTTTTTTTACAGTTTATTTTAGTCCTTTTTTGTCACTCTCCACAGCTACCTTCTGTAGGAGGTCTTGTAGTTTTCTTTCTGCGATCAGCACTGTATCATCTGCATACCTTATGTTGTTCAAGTTGTGGCCTCCAATACCAAATCCTGGCGTAGCATCTAGGGTCCTGGTCTTGTAGTTTTCTTTCTGCGATCAGCACTGTATCATCTGCATACCTTAGGTTGTTTAAATTGTGGCCTCCGATGACAAATCCTGGCGTAGCATCTAGGGTCCTCAAAATATTCTCGCTGTACAAGTTGAACAGATCCGGTGAAAAGACACATCTTTGTCTTACGCCCAAACAAGGCGATGATGCCACTAAAACGTAAGACGATACTAGGGGTGAAAGAGGATGAAAGGAATTTAGCGAGAAAAGAGGATAGTAAAAGATCAGGATTCAGGAAGAGAGAAAACTGAAATTGATGTTACATTTAAATCTTTGATGATTGTAGTTAGCAGGGAAGCAAATAAAAACTGGAAGAAAGTTTCACAGGTGAGAGATGCGAGAAAAGAAGCTATTAGAATTGAACTTACGGTAATATCTGCCTAATTCAAGAGTAAATACGTAAGACCTGGTGACCAATCTACTAAAATTTTCTATATTTTCTTTTTTTTTTTTAATCGTATCACCCCGAGCAAGGCGGTAACGCCACTGATGTGCAGGAGGCTACGTAAGAGTGACAAGATTGGAAAAGAGAAAGCCGGAAACCACATCATAAACAGGGAACAAGGGATGAGCCTCTTAACCTGTTCAATAGACGTGGGTGGAGTGTGAACCGGGCGATAGATAGATATAACTACTCCAATTGAAAAAAAAAACAAAGTGAGAAGATTGGAAAAGAGAAAGCCGGAAACCACATCCTAAACAGGGAATTTTGAAATGTAGTAAGACTGATATCTTTGTATTTATATTTGAAATAAAAAAATTACTAACATATAATATCGACATGAGAAAGTTATAGACAAAAATGTATAATAATTTTGTTTTATTAAAAGCTGGTACGTTTCAGGACTTCTATTGTGTAGCAATATGAGATAACTGGGGCCTTGTTAAATCGAAAACAGCAGGACCTGTCACAAAAATGGATACAGAATATTTGCTTTCGACCGACGGTTATCAGTTAGAGAAGTCAACTTCAAAGTACAGAGCAAGAGGCTGAAACAAGCGAAAAATATCAAGGAAGGAATATTAATTACCATTTTTAGACGAGCATGACAAAACAAAGAAAGGTATTATTTATAAAACTGATCATCTGCGAAGAGGTGCACAGAAGGATGAAAAGGACCTCGGAGAACTGATAGGAAAGACGCTATTTAGACTGTGTACCCCCCCCACCTTCACCTCACATTTCTACTTTGCTCGGTTATAGTAGTAAGTTACAACCCAAGAATAAAATTTCATTTACTGCTAGAAACTGTTTTGTTTTCCACTTGTGGGTAACGATCTCGATAAAAGTTCTTTTTTTTTAAGCCACCCGCGTTTGGATCGAACAAACTATTATCCTGATCTCTGGTTTCAGTTGCAATCCAACAATTGTCTTCATCAGTTTAAATTGATTTATTTTTTAAGTTCACATCAAAAGCAGTGTAATTATTGATATTTAATTTTAAATTTCAAATCAATTATATTTAATAAATATTAACATGCATTTTACGAGGGTCATTCAATAAATAAGTTAAATTTTCCGGTATAAGGACTTTTAATACAGATAGAAGCTTACTTTTTTTAATTTTTTTTTTACTTTTTTTTCAAAGGGATTTCATTTTTTTTTGAAGATTGAAAAAAAAAAATTGAGAGTTTTGGAGATTAACAAAGATGGCCGCCCAAGAGGGTCATTTATCAAGATTTTGGCTGCTGAAGGGTGCAAACCAGTTGAAATTCACAGGAGAATGTCAACTGTATATGGTGCCGCATGTTTCAGCCAAAAATGTCTACAAGTGGACTAAACTGTTTAAAGAAGAACAGAGCAGTGCTGAGGATGAAGACAGGCCTGGGAGGCCTATAGAAGTGAGGTCTCCTGAGATGATCGAATCAGTCAATGACTTCATTCAGTCTGACAGACGGGTGACAGTGGATGACATTGCAAGGACGTTGAGCCGATCTGTTGAACAAACGCGGGGGTCATCAATCACATGGAGTCGTCTTGCATCAAGACAACGCAAGGCCTCACACAGCAGCTCAAACGGTGCAGACCATCAACGAGCTGGGCTGGGAACTTCTCCCTTACCCCGCTTACAGCCCAGACCTTGCCCCTACAGACTTTCACCTGTTTGGTCTCTTGAAAGCGTTCACGAACGGCACGAAGTTTGATAGTGACGATGAAGTCAAAAGTGCTGTAAGCGATTGGCTGAGAGAATACGGAAGCTTGTGCACAGATGGGAAAAGTGTGTGACAATACTGGGAGACTACGTTGAAAAAAAAGTAAGCTTCTATCTGTATTAGAAGTCCTTATACCGAAAAATTCACCTTATTTATTGAAAGACTCTCGTAGAAGAGAAGTGGATTTTAGAAGTACTGATGTGCGCTGTGGTGCAGGGGATATCGGCTCCGAACGAAAGTCGGAGGGCCGAGTTCAAATTCCAGTTGACAATCGTTTCATTCACTTACGCTCAAATACCGTTGGGAATGGAATTAATTCGTCTCTTGCATCAAGACGACTCCATGTGACTGATGATCCCCGCGTTTGTTCAGCAGATTGGCTCAAAGTCCTTGCAATGTCATCCACTGTCACCTTTCGGTCAGACTGAATGAAGTCATTGACTGATTCGATGACCTCACTTCTTTAGGTCTCCCAGACCTGTCTTCATCCTTACAAATGTCGGTTAAACAACAGGAGAAATTGGGTTCTATAACCCTAGTTGGCAACCAATCTACCTCAGAAAGTAATGGCAAACGTCTGCGGGAAAATCTTCTGCTCAGTCAGTGATGTCTCTCTCTTTCGAGACATGATTACGCAAGAGTGTATCACGTATAACACTTAACTGACTGGCTGAAGATAGAATTTACGTAGTCGCAAAATATAATTTAGTCCGTAGTATGACGATAAACAACCACAATGATGACAATAGTACGAATATAAATAAGGTAAATAATGATAACAGCTGATAACCACTGATCCCAGAAATTTGGAGAGAAACATGGAATATAATTCGGTTGATACGTATTGAAATAAATCTCTAAAATTCATTTTCAATGCACATTTTAAAACAGAAATCTTAAACCAAGTAACTTTAAAGGTGTGTGGCTCTACTTTGAATTTCCAAAGGGTTTTATACAATTCTTATCGGATTAGAATTATTCAAATTTTACAAGTATTCTATTTTTCAACCAATACGATTTTCGAATCTGTTATTGTATTCTGAGACAAAGCTTATTTCACATATGTATAGATCAGTGTTTCCCAACCTTTTTTGGCCATGCCCCACCTAATCACCTCTAGAATCTTGATGTCCCACCTCCGATATGCTGATATATAATTCTTATGTAAAAAGTGAACTTCGTTTTAATAATTTGATTTAAACTGTTATTTTAAACTTATAATTTAAAGTTTGCTTTAGGCTCAAACAGCCTTATAGCCTTAAGGTGGCTTAGACAAACTTAAAAAACAACATGGCACCCATGAAAAACAAAAAATAAATAAAAGAAAATTAAAGTTATGAGCAAGAAATTTGGAAACTTTGCAAAATTGAATTTCTAAAATTATTTTAAAAATGGCAGTTATTCACCAGGTGGCAGTGCAATCGATGGTAATTTAAAAATCCAAGACAAATCCAAGACAAATGATGAATGAAAATATATGTAACATTGCTAAATTTTTATTTATTGGAATGTTGGGGATAATAGATCAGAAGAACAAAGACTTTTATTAGCAAAACACCTGACAATCGAACCACATTGGGAATCACCGGTACGTCGCCAAAATAACCGATAGAAAGATTACCCACAATGCCCCACTGACACGTATATATAAATATCCAAGGAAAAACTCAAAACATGTGGCCTAATGATTGCGTTTAGCATGAAACAGTCTGTCGCCCCTGATTGTTGACTTCAATGTTCACTCTTTTATATATATATATATATATATATATATATATATATATGAGAAAATGTCAAGCCCTTAAAAACGGAGAGGATAATTTAAAAAATATTTGTCCAATTAATATAAAATATTAAATAGATAAAAACAGAGAGCTCGATGGATATTATCCAGAGTGATATCTAAACTTATTTATGAATGGAACTTTTTCTGTGTGTGTGTCCGTTACCTATAGACTCCGAAACGGCTGAACAGATTTTCTTGAAAATTTACACAGTTGTACTATAAGCATCTTTGAGTGTTCTTAGCTAGGTTTTGTGTCGAGGTAACCCCGATAAATATCGAAAATCGATAATCGAAAAAATCGGGTTATGGAAGGAGTGGTCCGATTTTAATCAAATTTGATACACTCATAGACAAAGACATAAAAAACGATATTCAAAAGTTTCAATGTTGCAGTTCTTACAACAGACAAAGACATAAAAAACGATATTCAGAAGTTTCAAGGTTGCACTTCTTACAATAATGCAGAAAATCGATAATATATATATATATATATATATATATATATATATATATATATATATATAAGCTTTTATTATATCCGAGCAACACCGGGCTAGACTGCTAGGAAGATATAGATAAGAAAACTCAACGCATAATTAAACGGTTATAAATCCAGAATTTATTTCGGCAATTGTAAAAATTGAATACTGCTTTGTCAAATCCGAAAATTCAAATGTTACATTTAACTCAGAATATTCAAAAAAAATTTTGCATGGAGCAGAAATAAGGTAAAGCAAATGTGGAGGTGTATACAACTATCAACAGAAACAAGAAGAGTCATAAAACATAATCAACATATATACTAAATTGCACAGATACAAAACATCTTAAAAGAAAAAATATACAGAGAAACAAGACAAAAGAATAGATAAAATCATACACATAATAAGCACACGCAAACATATAGTTATAACTAGCAGCATAGCCCGGCGTTGCTCGGGTGTAATGAAAGCTTTAAAACTAATCCATGGTCCTGGAGCTCAAACTCTTTGGATGTTGGCACGAAAGACTAAAAAGCAATAGTTGTTTCCAATTAAAGCGAAACCGTAGACTGAAAGAAAAATGAATGGATTTAAGTCAAATTTTCATTTCCTGGTATCGATATCAAATCAGTTTTTTTCGTTGTAAACTGAATTTTGAAGGCTAAATAAGTCCTCTGAGTAAATGGTATCATGGCTAAGACTAAGAACTACAATTATACCTACTTAGAGCCAAACCCAAAGCAAAAACTAAAATAAAAAAAAAATACAGACAGGGAGATAAACAGACACACACACAAACATCTTGCCTTTTATATATATATATATATATTATCGATTTTCTGCACTATTGTAAGAACTGCAACCTTGAAACTTCTGAATATCGTTTCTTATGTCTTTGTTTATGAGTGTATCAAATTTGATTAAAATCGGACCACTCCTTCTATAACCCGATTTTTTCGATTATCGATTTTCGATATTTATCGGGGGTACCTCGACACAAAACATAGCCAAGAACACTCGCAGGCGCTTATAGTACAACTGTGTAAAATTTCAAGAAAATCGGTTCAGCCGTTTTGGAGTCTATAGGTAACGGACACACACACACACACACACACACACACACACACACACACACACACACACAAACATACACACATACACACGCAGACAAAGTTCCATTTATAAATAAGTTTAGATAGGCCATATAAGCACACAATAATATACACAGAATAATAACACAATAATAACACAAATATTTTATATTTACGCATTTACGCATCGTTCATTCAGTAATGAATTTGAAAACTGTCGTGGTGTAATGGTTAACAAGCTTGTCTCGCTAAAACATGTTAGAACTGAATAATGAGTTCGATCCTCACTGGGTATCCCATACCTTCGACTTTGTGCCACATCTAAGCGTCGCTTAGAATATTAACTCTCGACTACTGACGTGTGTTTACACTGTATATAAAGTCCCTCTTCGGCTACCATAGCAGAATCGCCGACTGATGTCAATTCGGTTAGATTTCAATCTTGGCCAGAAGCAACCGTAAATCTCTAACCGTACTGATGAGCTGCGAAACAGGACTGTCTACGTATATATATATATATATATATATTTGTGTGTGTGTGTGTGTGTGTGTGTGTGTGTATTCACATTCAACACGGTGTTTAAGAATTCGTGTGATAACAATGTTAGATGCATTTAAGATAGAAAGCACTAGCAAATTTTCATTATCCTGTGAAAATATACTTCAATCGTTATTTGTTTATTTTTCCTACCGAGGAACTCTCTTATCTGACTGTTAAGAAAATATGGTAGGTTTTATTTTCAATATAAAGTGATGAGATAAAAAAAGGATTTACTTTCTTTATTTAAGCAGTTCTCTTACTTATAGCATTTGTTTTCTTAAGTTTATACGTATTTTTATATTTAAATAGTGAGAATAATATATGTCTTAATCATTTTACCGCCAAGCAAAGCAATAAAGCCATTAAGAAGCAAGCGTTTACGGAGTGTGAGTGAATATAAGAAAAAAAAAGACATTATTAAGAAAAGGGAACAATAAAAGAAAATGAATGAAGACAGAATATAACCATTTATTCGCATTTAAATTTTTTATGAAGAGAATTCCACAAGCGAGAAGTGCGAGAGAAGAAACTGCCAGCATAGAACTTACGGCTACATATAGTAATAAATAATGAGACCTAACTGCCAATCTACAGGTATCGTTACGGTTTCGCAATAGCAAATGGAACCGTCGTGCCGAGTTCAAATTCTGACTGAGTTTATTTCACACTAAAGCCCAACAGTCACTCAATGTAGAGGAATATTGAACGATTTTAGCTGTCAGGGAAGCACCCACTCGGACGTCTGTCCTACAAAGTAGTGACTTTTGTGGAGAAGCTGTTCAAATGGAACATCAACATTATTTGTCTATACTTTTAAGATGAGGTAATATTTATATTATTTACATTGTTGTCCTTATCTTATATATTACGACGTTTCGGCCGTTGTACGCTTAGGCCTTCTTCAGGTGTTAAGAATTTTTACTTGAACTCTTTATTTTGTTCACTGGGGTATATCGTTCACATTCCATGCGCGATGCCACTTCCGTTTTAGCTCAACTTTCTAAGATATTTTCCCCCTGCGGTAGCCAGGTATTGAACTCACAACAATTTGGAATCAACCAACGTCTATATCCACTGCGCCTCGACATCGCCTATGGAACGAGAACAATCTACCCCAGTGATCGACATAAAGAGTTCAAAATTGCTAACACCTGAAGAAGTCCGGAGTGTAAAGCCCAAGTTTTCCTGATTTTCAAGCCAGAAAGATATTAAAAATATTTTAAATTTCCAAGATTTTTTTTGTCGACTCATCTCTCTAAAGATTTACATTATTTGCGGAGGGCGAGTATTTCTTACTCGTATAATCTGTGTATCTAAACTTATTTATAAATGAACTTTGTCTGTGTGTGTGTCTGTGTGTGTGTCTGTGTGTGTGTGTCTCCGTAACCTACAGAATCCGAAACGGCTGAACCGATTTTCTTGAAAATTTACAAAGTTGTACTATAAGCGTCTGCGAGTGTTCGTAGCTAGTTTTTGTGTCGAGGTACCCCCATAAATATCGAAAATCGATAATCGAAAAAATTGGGTTATTGAAGGAGTGATCCGATTTTAATAAAATTTGATACACTCATAGACAAAGACATAAGAAACGATATTCAGAAGTTTCAAGTTTGCAGTTCTTAGTGCAGAAAATTTGATATCGATACCAGGAAATCAAAATTTGACTTACATCTATTCATTTTCTTTCAGTCTACGGTTTCACTTCAACTGAAAACAACTATTGCTTTTTAGTCTTTCGTGCCAATGTCCAAAGAGTCTGAGCTCCAGGACCATGGATTATTTTTAAAGCTTTCATTACACTCGAACAACGCCGGGCTATACTGCTGGTATCAGAAATTTGAATGGATTTTTGTTCTTATGGTTGGCGGCAGGTCATGCTTTATGAGATTTCGAATAAAAAGTGACAGCCAAATCGAATATGGGACAAAGTTTTCTCTTTTCAGATCATCTTAGTATTTTTAACGGATTTTGTTGCGGCGTAAATCTGCATGGAAAAAAAAAAATGAAAAAATGGAGGCGGGTATTGGTGCAAATTTCCTGGTCGATTATATTTTGCTTACGGTTTTCAAATATAGTTCATATGTTATTCTATTCTATGTAAGCCTGATAAATTTGTCTGGGTAACCATAGTTTAAATGCACCCAATGCTCATTGTAAATAGCATGACACATTTTTTATTATCAAGTTTCTAATACAATAAACAATATTTTGAGGTAAGATTTTTACATAAAATATTTAATTATTTCCGTTGAAAAAAGATTAAAAAAACATATTGATATATTTACACAAGCAGAAATTCTTCTGCATAAGATTGATTGCAAACAAACGTATGAGCGCGCACACACACACACACACACACACACACATATATATATATATATATATATATATATATATATATAGTGGTGAGTTGTGATGATGTTTAGTTCCAAGATTTTTGTTTTTTCAGTGGTTTACTGATAAAAAAGATATTTTGGCAAGCAGGCTTTTTGTCGTAAATTGCTCGTTGTCGAGATAGAGATAAAGCGTCAATAAAATCAATGTGGAGAAATTTGTTAGCTGAGCAGATTCATGCCAACTTCGGAGTTTCGTGAAGTTACTACTATGATGTCCTCACACCTCAAAGATTTCTTTCACTTTACTGCTGTGTCCCGCTTTGATTTTTATTTATGTGGAGGTTAATGAGTTTCATATTTTTGTATGTGAGTGGTTCTGCAGGTAGTTAATTGCTTTTGATCTTTTTTTATGTTGACTTCTTTTGCTTTTTTCTGTGTTAACTTCCTTTTAGAACGTGTTAATAAAAAAAAAAGAATAAAACCGGGTATCCAACAGCAGATTGAAAAACAATCCCTAAAGACTGAGGACATGATAATGATGCCATCACGAAACTTGACTCTGCTCAGTTAAGTGACAAATTTCTCCACATTAATCATATATATATATATATATATATATATATATATATATATATAATTATGAATTAAAAATACATTGCGACACGGAAATTTATAAAAAAGTAAATGCCAGGAAACTCAAAATCGTGAAACATTGGGCCCTCTTTACCTGAATATATATATGAAACGATTTGTTTGAACATTATTTTTGATCGATACTCATATTTAAGTAGATATTCTGTTTTTTAATTAAACAGTATTATATATTTATATCTATTGGCCTGATTGTTTACGATGAATTTTTATTACGAAAATGTCTGTCATTCAGCAGCATTCGAACCTGCAACCCTTACCCAAATAGGGGAAGCATACCATTTAATCTGCCGACGTTTTAGACCTCTTGACCACGAAGGCCAGTAGCTGTAACTATATAATACTGTTTAATTAAAAAAACAGAATATTTACTTAAATATGAGTACCGATCAAAAATAATGTTCAACAAATCAAATTGTCGGTTGTTTATAACCAAGTTTCGTTAATCTTCGTTAATTTCCGTAATATATATATATATATATATATATATATATGTCCCTTAACCACCTCTCTCTTCTTCTCTCCGATTTTTCTCTTTTTGTTCAATGTCTCTTTTCTAATTACGATTTCTCATTTTCTCTGCCCACTTTATCTTGCACACAAAAATTTACCAATATAAGGATGCGAATTTTCCCTCTTCCTTCAAAAATAGCGTTTACTATTTGATGAGACATTTTCCTGTAGTAGATTGTAATTTGTACATGTTCTAAACTATAATTTATAATAAATATTCATAGCTCTATTTTTATATTAAGCACTATTTTAAATTAATGCTTTGAATGTTGTTAATATTTTCTTCCTTATTCCCTTCGAAATATATATATATATATATATATATATATATATATATATATATATATATCATCAAAATCTATCTTGCACATATACAAATCTATTATCCTTCTGTGCATTGAATAATTTTACCATATCTGATCGGGTGCTTTTGTTGTTCATCTCGGGGTTCCCATACTTTCGGCCTTGTGCCACATCTAAGCGGAGTTTAGAAAATCAACTTTCTTGCACTGTTCTGGAAATGCCATTATTCAATTATCTTATTTTCGTTTGTAATATTTTCAAAAATTCTATTTACACCTCTCGTTGCAAAAATAAAATTTAGACAGCATCAATAAAACAATTTTCTTCACTTTCGCTTAATGACATAGGTGAACATGGCTTTCTGTGACTTCCTGTTCATTATCAGTTTTTTCCCTCTTTGCTAAGACTTTCGCCTTCATTCCTCCGTCTATTCACAGAATCTTGTCAGGTAAGCGGCTCGCTACCTTTCCCTCTCTTTCCATCAATATGCCCCGAGGGTGTTAAGTTTTCTCAAGTTTTTATTTCTCATTATATATGCAAGGAATTTCAGCTGCCTGATTTATTCAGCTGTCTGGGGATTATTAGGTATGTTATTGATTGAAGTAGTCTTAATAAAATCATCTGACAAAGATGTTAAAAAAACTCTCACCAAATTGGTACGTTTTCACAAAAACGTACCAATTATTTTGAAAGTTCTATGCGAAATATAATTCGGTAATAATCCTCCGTTGGTATGGAGAGATGTTTAATTAAATTCAAGATGGTGGGAATAAAGAAATTTCCGACAAAATAATGGTTTGTCTTCGTTGTGAGATGTTTTGAAGAAGAGATTAAGAAAATATATGTTCAGTTCCAATCTATCTTGGAAAACTTTTTAAACATTTTTGTCAATCACTTCACTCTAAGCAAGACGACAAAGACGCAAAGAACCCTGGGATTGAAAGAGGTTGAGCAAACTTTAGAAGAAACCGGAAACTCAATCCTATGTAACACTATTTTTTGCATATGAAAAGAAAAATGTAATCCTAAGTTTAATACGACGGAACGAAAGAAATTATTGCTCGTGGTATTGTTGATTTTGCAGTTTATTGTCAATCGCGATATGAGTCGAGTTGAGAATACTAATTGCAAATTTATAAAATCTGAAAAAAAGAAAGACTAGTTGGAAATTAAAGAGAATAGAAAGGGAAAATATATTTTTCAGCTGGGAGATTTGGGCTTTGTGGCCGGTGGAAGTGAAAAATAGAGGTAGTCAAAACAAGACTGTCAAAATTTTTGATGAGATTAAAAAAAAATTAAAGCTTTAATTATGGGAATAAAAACGTATCTCACTGGAATTGAAGTTTCCAAGCTAAATGCTAGAATTACTGACGTAATCAGATGAATCAAGAAGAAGATGAAAAGAAATTACGTCAGAGGAAATACTGGTACCTCATTGGTTGAACCAAACCCACCACCTCGAAATGTAGAGGTGGAAGTAATCTCATTGGTCAAAGATTGGATTTGTATAGATACCCCGGGTCCAGCCCGTACCTCCCAAGAGAATTTGTACCAAAGCATAAAAATCGAGACCCCGGCGAGCAAAATCAGTTAAAGCTGCCAAGCGAGAGAGACAAGAAGAATTTACTGCCGCCGTCAACCAACCACCCCACTTCGGCCATTTCCGTGAGGCTTCGGTAAATAACCCTGAAAAGACTTTTTTAAAATTCGGAAAATTGAAAGCTCTGGTTATTCTAAACGAAAACTTTTGCTCCGTCGTGAAAATTGAATTCGACGACAGTTATATTCTGTTTCTCTTTGCTAATTATATATATATATATATATATATATATATATATATATATATATATATATAAAGACTCTTGTCGCAACTTATTCAGGTATTATCGAAATGATTTATTCATTTTTTTTTTTGGTGACGTATTTTTTTAACCAAGTGTACGCGCGCGTCTGGCCTTGTCCGACGTGGTAAAGATACAGCTAGCAAGATTTCGGCGTGCCTTCCTTGGATCAGAATTCACAGCGTGGGAAAGGGGGAGAGCCGTTATAATAGACGTCTTGAAGACCAGCTACTGTGACAAGACCATCATGACTAGCGACCAGAGACCGGCGTCACACCTAAACAAAAAAAGAAAAAAAAGAAAAAAGAGATAAAACTATTCTTATTCAAAAGACCAGGAATGATTGTGAACCGCACGATAGGCAAACCTATCTCCTCCTAGAATAATAAGTTTAACGCGTGAATGAACTCTTACTTCTTCATCCTTTTTGTGCATCTATTGTGGATTAAAGTTCGCAAGAAAAAGAGCAAATATACATTTGTTGATCTCGTGTATAAGTCGAACTTTCAGTTTTGTACAAGAAATAATTTCTAATAGACAAATCGAAAACCTTTTGTTACGATGTTCTATAAATTCCCAGAGGTTGATTACTGATATTCAGCTATTTTCTGCAGTAAAAATTGATTTGAAATAGTTACCTAGAAAGGCAGGCTCTGATAGCGGTAAGTTCGTGTTTTTCTTTTTTCTTTACCACATCGCAACTGTTGGTAGGCAATGATGCAAGAAGGTGAAGGTCACTCAGAAAAAAATGATGACCTTTAGCATGTCCGGTAAACGCTTCTCCATTCCGGAAAACACAAGCTCATCTCTGTCCATTATTCACTGGTAAGAAATAGTAAATATTTTTCCTGTCCAGCGGAAAGAGTTGAAAGAAAAAAACAAAACAACTTTTCTTCAGGCAAGCTTTCCAGATTAATAAAGCTATTAGCGTTCATCTTTTTTTTTAAAGAACCAGTCAGTTAAGTGTCATACATGATACATGCTTTGGGCGATCATGTCTCGAAAGAGACATGACTGACTAGGCAGAAGGTTTTCTCGCAGCGGGCTGCCATTTCTTTCTGCGGTAGACTATTTGCCAAGCAAGGTTATAGAACCCAAACTGTCCTGCTATTCAAGTTAGTCGAGTGGCATATGCAATACACGTTTGGGCGATCATGTCTGGAAAGAGACATGGCTGACTAAGCAGAAGATTTTTCTACATTAGTTTGCCATTTATTTCTGCTGGTTGCCAATCAAGGCTATAGAATCCAATCTATTCTGCTATTTAACCCATAGCTGGGGAAAGAAGAGACGGATTCATACGTTTCCCAGGTATTTGCGCTTAAGTGAATACAATGATTTCAACTGGAATTCGAACTCGTCTCTCTGATTTTAAAAATGTCTCTCTACAATTTCTTGTCCTTCGTAGCTGGTAATAAATTTTCGCTTTTTTTTATTCTACCTAAACCTTATTCCACCATTCTTGTACTCAACCTCACTAAGTAGGTTATACATTGTTTTCCTGTCACTCTTGCCTTCAAGCTGTCCTTTGAGTATCTAATTTTCCAAGCCTCTCTCCCTCATTGTGTGCCTCAGAAATTTCAGCTGTCCCTTCCTGATGTTGAGTATAATTTTCCCTTTTGTTTACATTTTCTTTAACACTTTGTCTTGCTCTTATATTCAGTGCATGGTGTCCTCAGCATCCTTCTGTAGAGTCACATTTTTGTTGCTTCAAGTCGATTTTTCATCTTTGCAGAGATTGTCCAGATAGAACCGAAAAATGCATATATAAGAAAAATACTATTTTGATAACGTTCCATTACAATTCGAACAAAACCTGACGCATGGACGTAGGAAAGAGAGTTAAATATCAGGTCGAGTGCTCCTGCTATTCATTTTAATGTTCTCGATAAAATTCAAAGAAGGATCTGCAATGGAATCAATCCTGACCTGGCATCTCGACTTCAGTGACTTTTTCACTGACGTGATGTGGCTTCCTTCTATCTTTTTTACAAATATTTTCATGGCAATTGCTCTGACGAGCTTTTTTTCCTGGTGCCCTGGTCACGTGCATTTAAGCATGCTACTAGATTGGCATCTAGGTCCCACTCTTTTATTGTTAAAATAGTTAAATATAACCACCATTTCTACCCCAACAGTTTATTTTCTCGCAATTCTCGCCTGCGGGTCTCCCTTCTGTTTATTTGCTTCTCTAATAGCTACAATCTCTAAAAATTTACATGCAACTTCAATTGCCATCTTTTATCTTTCTATCTTCTTAAATCCCATTCATCTTTTATCCTTTCTTCAGTACCTCCTGTACCCAGTCTTTTCTCTCACACTGTGACGGTCTCACGTTGCTTAGAGTGCAAAAAACCTCTGTGGGTAAATGTTTAAACTTGTAATATTAAAAATTTTTCAATGTCTTCAAAAAATATCTATGTTTCGAATTCCAGTCACGATTTCAACTCAATAAATATATTACCAGTTACTAAAGTTTTAATTGCATAAGTGATGTCAGAAACATGGTTTATACACAGGTACAAGACAGATTGGATGCACGTTGTGGTACAGTGGATGTCGACACAGAACGACAAATCGGGGAGCCGAGTTCGAATTCCAGTTGAGTTCCTTGCATTCACTTACGCACAAATACTCTTGGTAAAGGTACTAATCCGTCTCTTCACTCCAGTTATGGGTTAATAGGTTCTATAGCCATGGCTGGCAACCAGTCTCCCGCAGAAAGCAGTGGCAACCTACTGTGGGATAATCTTCTGCCCAGTCAGTCATATCTCGAAAGAGACATGATCACCCAAAGCGTGTGTCACGTATGGCACCGAACTGACTGAATGATTTGATGTGAGTTGTCGAAGTTCGTAACAAAATCTTCTCGTGTTTTCTCAGTTCAGATTCTCCAACGTCGAGCGTTGTTTTTAGAACAGCTCTTGTTCTCGTTTGGAAAAACGACTAGTTTCGTTCAATAGTCGGGGTGAAAATAAGACTTAATTTTGTCGGGAAAAAGACAGTTTGGTCGTCAAGACGATGAGAGGTACCGCGGCGGCTTTTGTCATCACGCTCAGACCGGGTTTTAAAAGGCGGTCACGTCCAACTTCCCGGCTTTGCGTTTCCAAAATCTGGCTGTCGCATCTGCTACTGCTGGCGTCGTCTCTCCAACCCCCACGATGTTCAACTTGCAGGCGTTTTTTATAGCCAAAAATTGGCTCTGATTTACTCAAAACATATTGATTGTCAACACAATGATTTCTGATTTCAACCTGCCCGAGGAGCCATTGATTAAAAAAATCACGTTTATCAATGAGCCCATATTTTGGGAGTAATGGATGTTTGGTTTGGGAAGAGGCAATCAGCTTATAATTTCACACTGTGTCCTTGGAATGAAGACCAAGAAACGTAGCAGCCTCAACGTGGTAAACGACGCCCGAATAGCTCTTTCAGTTACAAAGCCAAGAATAAATAAACTGGCACAGGTAATACAAGCTCAACACTCACATTAAGAATCACGGCTAGGTTACGGCTACTATATCTCTGATTATCATAGATTGGTACTATTGTATTGAATAATTTCCATTAACTTTGTCTGCTTTTGATATATGAAAATATAATTACTTCTTTTCCTATATTACGGGTATTTTTTAATTTGGGTAATGGATATTAATGAAATTGTATTTGGGGGTAATCGCAGCAAAAAGGTTGGGAACCTATGCGTAGTAGAAAAACATTCTGTTTTTTATTTTCCTTTCCTTTCTTTGCTTTGCTCTTCAGTTGACCCACTCAGCTCCTGGTCAAGAAGCTTTGCACGGAGGCTGGTAAGATTCAGGTTTCAGTAAATTATTATATTACCTTCCCCCAAACTGCCGAGAGCAGAAATTTACGCAAACAGAAAAAAATAAAAATAAAAATAACATGGTACAGCAGCGGTAAAACACAGAATAAGATTAGGTTGAGCAGCCTTTAAATGGAATACAGAACTTTTGACATATAAACAAGTACCCTATTTCATCAAAACCACGACTTCACATTACATTCGTATTACCTGTTGTTCTGTACGGACTAGAATGTGTTAATTGAACTTCAAAGCTATGCTGACAGTTTAAGACATTTCACAATCACGTTGTGAGGTTCATGACTAACCATAGGCTGTTAAATCAGACGAAGATCACTTCGGCAAACAACCGGTCCATTATGACCATCATTCAGAATAAGGTCCTGAAACTCTACAGTCACGTTTATAGGATACACTTATATCACAGAACAATTAAATAAAACGCAAAAAGTAAAATTTCACACCCGCAAAAAACGACTAAAAACGACTTGGAAATACCCAGACCAAGGCAAATTTCACAAGTCAGTGTGAAAACTAAGATCCTGGATTCTGATTGGTTTGGAAATAGCAAATTGAATTATGACGCCAATTAATTTTTCTTAACATCTAAAAAAAGGAGTATGCTGCTGGAACCGCTCACATGACTAAAATCTACTACTTAACCACGTTCCGTGACCGGTAAAGTCAGTCAGAAGGGCGCAGTGATCAGAGGCCAAAGAAACGACAGACAGGTCCGTCGAAGACTCAACCAACACAAAAGAGAAGAAGCAGGAAAGGAAAACAACAAGAAGCTATCTTCAACTGCCCATAAAAGCTTTTTACATCTCTCGCCGGCCAGAAAAGAGAAAGGAACACAGACTTTATTCGACTGATTAATCTTTTTGTACAGACACATTCTGCCACTTACTACCATTTCTGTTTGACCCTTTTCCCTCTTATCGGTTATTTTTCACTCACACTCTTTTTCATCTTAAATTGATCGCCCCTTTTCTTTTCCACCTTCTTACAAAGAACACGGACACAAAAAGAAAAAGAAACAGACATTACTCTACTACTCTGTTGAATTAGAGACAGCGAAACATAAATTTTTTGTTGTTCAAACCACATTCGGTTAAATCTAAAGACATTTTTTTAATCAAAAAATATTTAAAAAATACAAATCGTTTATTTTTCATGTATGTTGTCAAATATATTATTTTCTAATTTGATACAAATATTTCTTATTGCGTTATCTTTTCTTGAAATTTGTTTTGTATTTTGTAGACAGGATATCCCTCATCAAATCTTCCCTTTTAATCCGGGCGTTCTGCACTCGACACATTAAACGTTCCCAATCAGGACTATCAAAACTCTGTCTGGAAGGTATGGTTGAATGAAGAAGAAATAGCGGCAGACCCCCAAAGACGTGGTGTGATAGCATCTATGAATGGTCTAGGCTGAATCCTGCCTACTCCCAACATCACCACACAGGACAGAAATATTTAAGAGACGATTTACTCAAGTGCACAATCTGTTGCAGGCGGAGACAGTTCATGATGATGATATTTACATTCAAACTATTGCCCACTGTTAAGCCACATCAAGCCTGATCAGTACCTAGATGGGTGACCGCTTGGGAATACCAGGTGCTGTAAACTTGGATGGGTGGATGGTGTAATGGATAAAAAAATTATTAATAATAATATATAAAAAATGTTCTTACAATCTCAAAATATTTACTGGCTTTAAATAACCTGTAAATGAATTGATACACCGCAAAAAAACAAAAACAAAAACGAATCAATTATTCGTTTATTATTATTAAAATTATTTCAATTGGAGTAGATAGACTGAACTATCGCCCGGTTCACACACCACCCTCGTCTATTGAACAGGTGTAGAGGCTCATCCCTTGTTCCCTGTTTAGGATATGGTTTCCGGCTTTCTCTTTTCCAATCTTTTCACTTTTCTTTTCTTTTTTTCAATTGGAGTAGATAGACTGAACTATCACCCGGTTCACACTCCACCCGCGTCTATTGAACAGGTACAGAGGCTCATCCCTTGTTCCCTGTTTAGGAGGTGGTTTCCGGCTTTCTCTTTTCCAATCTATTCACTCTTACGTAGCCCCCTGCACACCAGTGGCCTTACCGCCTTGCTTGGGGTGATGTGATTAAAAAAAAAAAAATTCAATTGAAAGATTTACATCTGTCATAAAAATACGTTAGCAAATGGATCGTTAACTTTTAAGCTTTTCCATAGACCTTTCTTTTACATACAGCCTGCTATAATATTATATTTATTTATACTTGTTAGATTCTTTAAATATAATATTATTTAAATATATATATATATATATATATATATATATATATATATATATATATATATATAATTTTCGATAAATATAAATAAGTATAAATATGTATATAAATATATATATTTAGATATATTTAAATATACTATTAGAATATCAGTATTACTTCCATTTAATTGAAATATGTATCCGAAATGCGAAGTTAGTTTAGAAAATTTTTGTATTTGAATAAATTTAATTTGTAACAATCTTATATTGATAAAAGTTTCAAAAGACAAGTTTGTTAAAGAAGGGACACGGTACATAAAAGAAGATATTAGACGGATATCTTACCTATCTACATAACTTCTGCATACACAATTGAAAGAAACGTTAATATTGACTCCAATCATCCAGTCTGTGATGTTGAAGGTACTGCTTTTGAAGCTTATCGGCAAAATTAAAACTCAGGTCATCGTCTTTCCGGAGAGTACTCGAGGCAGACATACGCGCCTATCTATTTGCTGGCCCTGATCAATAACAAATGGTTTAATAGTGGAACTGTTCAGTAAAATCTTCCCAGGGGTGTAATTAAATTGCTGTGCTAGGATAAACACAGATGGAAATAGTAATTAGTAACAATTATATTAACACAGTGTTAATTAGTTTCGCTACGACATTAGGTTGCCATTTACAGGCTATCCTCGCTAATCTGATTAACAAACATATGCAGTTAAATGACAGGTCTCTTCTGAAGCATCTTCATCTAGTACATAAGATAGTTGGAAAGGTCGGCATTGAGGATGTGCATATTAATTTAAACGGTTCAATTTGGTTCCAATCTTTAGATTTATAGACCAAACATACAATTGCACGCTAAGATGTCTTCCTAGCTATATCACAGTTTCTTAAAACGTTCTTTCTTATTTTGAAAACGCCGCGATCGTATGTTTCTATCCACATTTCTGTGTTAATCTTAGTTTGTGAACGCTTTTATTCGTCTACGCGTAAATACCCATGGAAAAAGTATTAATCCGTCTCTTTCCCCTTCAGTTATAAGTTGAATAACAGGACAGATTGGGTTCTATAGCCTTGGTTGGTAACCAGTCTACCACAAAAAGTAATGGCAACCTACTGCGGAAAAATCTTTTGCCCAGTCAGTCCTGTCTCTTTTGACTGAATATAATAGTTAGAAACATAATAAAGCTTGTACTGATCATAAAGTGGGGGATCTGTTTTCTATTATCATGAAGTAATAAACTGATCCCCCAGAGAATTATTAAAATTAATATAATAGGAAACAAATATAATGTGGGCTTCTGTTGGACCTAAAGTAGAGGATCTGTTTTTTATAGTTATGAAATAATAAACTTATCCCCCACTAATTACTACTTATTAATATAATAATATAATTCATCACTTTGCTCTCCTGCTATGGGTGGGGTGAATAGCAGAACAGATTGGGTTCTTTAATCATGGTTAGCAACCAGTCTACTGCAGAAAGTAATGGTAACCTAGTGTGAAAAAATTAATCAGCCATGTCTCTTTTGAGACATGATCGCTCAAACGTGTATCACGTATGACAATTGCATATATTACTTGCTTACTATTACTTTTGCCCCGTTGTTTTTATTCTTCTGTTCTTGTTTATTGCAAAGTTTGTCAGTACTGTTTGTTGGGTGTTTCTGCTAATAACATTCAGTCATTGTCATTTACTATACGACATTCGATAACCTAAAACACCATTTTATATCAATTGTCCTGCCAATTTTGAGCCATACTATTGATTCTGGATTCGCCTCCTTATGCCCCGGGGTGATTGGTTATGGCCAAGAACTTTCATGAAGTTTGGATTCATCCGTCAAAATGTCCTCCACTCTCTTGTACGTTTCTCGCGTTGAAAAGCAAGCCTGGTGCCACCAACCTGGCCAGTTATCCTATCGACGCCCGCGTCATGACTGAGCCTTTAACAAGCAGTGTCGGAATTAGCGAATTCAGCAAAGAAATCACAGTGTTTGATATAGAAGCAAATTAAAGATCAACGATAACTCTTCTGGGTTTACGGCTGGATACGAGGAAGGGTGTTTCTCTTCATTGACGCCAGTTTAGGACGGAATAAAACATGCAAAGGTCTTGGTGTTTGGATTGGTCTCAATCTATATTTGGAAAGACATTTGCTGGAAGTTTTGAAGAAAGCCACTTTATCTGTGGTTTCATGAAAATATTTTCTTAAAAAGGTGAAGGGAAGTTTATTTTAGCATACCTTTATTTGGTGATATCTACCCACATCTAACCCGTTTCACTTTAATAATTCTCTTTCATCTTCATATAAAAGTTTAGTTAGTCTATTAAAGGTTTTACCACTTGTGGCGCCAAATATCTTCTACGGTTCATTTGGAAATCTATCTCTCTCCGTTTGAAGGCGGTCTGGAAATCTGTAGAGAAATGTATTGCGGAATAGTGGTGGATAAAGCAAACAAAATAAACAATCTTCAAACGTCGAGAGCTTTATGTACATTTTTTATTGTTGAGCATTAATTTTTTTTTTCAAATTGAAAAAAATGATTTACAACGATTCTTTGTGAAACAACATCACACGAAATATTTCTGTCTATCATTACACTACTACCAAATCAACTGCGTTAATATGAATAAAAATGGTATGCGTCTACAAGTGAGAATGCGTGTATTACGTTGTTTTATGTATGAGTGTAATTTTCCAGTAGCAGCATGTTAGCGGGTAGCCAAGATGGCAGTTGCAGTTGTTTTGATACTACTGCTGAAAACCTGTGTTGACAAATACAGTGTGAGATTGATGAATTGTCGTCTAAATGACACAAAAATGAAAATAACACTGACATTTCATTTTAACAGAAATATTTACCAAAATTACACAAAAAATATCTTGAAATACTAAAGAATAAATTTATTCAATAAAATCGCCATTAGCTTCAACCATGGACTCCACACGATTTCGGAATCTCTTTCAACACTTCTGAACCGTCTCCTTGATTTAGTGAATACCGCCATAATCCTTGCCTTCAGTTTATTTTGGTGTGACAAAGAGTTTTGCTGGCCTCTCGTTCAGCTGCGCACTACACATAATACGCAAGAAGTTTGTAGTCTTGGGAGTTACGTGGCCAGATCTAAGGGGTGATGTGGTCTCAGAAATTGTTTGACTGCTATAACTAGGCGCTTCTGCTTGTGTGGCATGGTGCAGAGTCCTGTTGCCAGACATAGGGTCATCCAACAGCTACTCTCTAAATCAAGGGCTGCAATCTGTGTTGAATCTGAGGCCCTATGAAAAAACGAATGCGAGCATAATATCTCCGTCACTAGTGATCACTAAAAACACCTTCGTAATCAGCATGGGACTCATCCAACTCTTTCCGAATCATCTGCACTGTTCTCAGATTGACGCCCAAATATGCTTAGACTGGAGCTTCCGGCGCAAATGCCAAGCATTACAGAATGTCGTCTCCAAATTTCTTGCAGAGTGAATTGCGTATAGGTGCTCTTTTTCTCAAAGACGGTGCCCAACTGATCCGACTATACTGTGCAGACGAAAAAATCAAAAACAAACGTCGCGCATGCGCGCAATTATATATTGAAGTATCGTCCATTTAAGCCTCGCACTCTCTATCTCGGTTCATACATTTTTTGTGCTACTTAACATCACTAAGCCTTTTTGTCGTATACTCTAATAAATATGCAAAGATGCGAATTATTGAGTAAGGTCTGAGAATTTTAGCTTGTATAACAAACAAACGACCCTGGTCAAAAATCAACTAAAAGGTTAATTTCTGCGAACTAATAGGAGCCCTTCTATAACTGAGAAATCGGCTCCAAAATTTATTGGTTAATAAATATCGTCAGAAATTAAAATTTTATGAGGGAAAATATTGGAGATCATTTTTTGGGGGTAAGCCTACCAATTTTCGTAGCAGACGATAAACATTTTTGTTTGAAAATTCAAAGACAACCGCCCGTTTTATATGACGTCGGAGATTGTTTAATATATACTAATACAGAAATTAAATTCGGAGCCTACAAAATGTACAAAAATTAGTTCATTTTTGAATTTATATAATATAAAAAATCTATTGCAATTTTCTACAATTCTGTGACGGGGTTCTCCGATTCATCAACATATACTTCAAATTCATTTCCTCGGCCGAATGTATATTCAACATTATGTAAATCTGGAAATAAGACGCTGAGTACCATTCTGTCTTCGAGGTCTGCAATTGAATTAAGGAAGGTTTGATTCAAGACCTCTGAAGCCGTTATTTAAGAGACGCAATATCGACCCTGTGTCTTTTCTCAGACAAGCAGTCATTGTTGAAACAAGGGAAATATAATTAGTGAGAGGGTTCAGGATGATTTGATCGACCAGCTCGCTTTGACGAAATAGGAGCATCAATCTTATGGCCTTTACTGGCAGCATTGTAATTTATAATCCTTGTCAGGCATCACTCATGAGGCTGGTATTACGAAAAGCCTTCCGTGTAACCAGAACGTGCGTATTGTAGTGATAAGAAGTCCACTGGGTATACATTGTTTTACGGCATTGTCGTTCGCACGGTATGTAAGCTAACTGGTTAGCAAACTGGACAAAAAGATGTTTGCAACGGAGTACAATATTTGCCACAATATGGTGCCGCCTAATGACAGGAAGGTAAACTATGTTATCTTTTATTTCGGTCAGTCACTTAATAGATATCACGTGATACATGTTTGGGTGATCATGTCTCTTTTGGTCTATGAATGACTAGGTAGAATATTTTTTCTCAGTAGGTTGCAATTTCTTTCTGCTGTTGACTTGTTGACAACCAAGGTTGTACTACACAATCTGTCATGCTATCTAAACTTATTTATAAATGGAACTTTGTCTGTCTGTGTGTGTGTCTGTGTGTGTGTGTGTCCGTTACCTATAGACTCCGAACGGTTGCAGTTCTTACAATAGTGCAGAAAATCGATAATATATATATATATATATATATATATATATATATATATATATATATATAATGCAAGATATTTCTGTGTGTGTGTGTGTGTGTGTGTGTGTGTCTGTTTATCGGCCTGTATGTCTGTATTTTTTTCACCCCTTTTATTTTAGTTTTTGCTTCGGGTTGGCTCTAAGTAGGTATAATTGTAGTTCTTAGACTCAGCCATGATACCATTTACTCAGAGGACTTATTTAGCCTTCAAAATTCAGTTTACGATGAAAAAAACTTATTTGAAATCGATACCAGGAAATCAAAATTTGACTTACATCCATTCATTTTTCTTTCAGTCTTCGGTTTCGCTTTAACTGGAAACAACTATTGCTTTTTAGTCTTTCGTGCCAACGTCCAAAGAGTTTGAGCTCCAGGACCATGGATTAGTTTTAAAGCTTTCATTACACCCGAGCAATGCCGGGCTATACTGCTAGTCGTATATAGATATATAAATATTAATATAAGATTTAAATAAAAGTTAAAAATATCTGATTATTTGTGTGACTGCTTTCTTTGGATCATTTAATCTTATTTTATTATTTTCGGTTTGTGTGGAACGTTTAGATTTTGGGTTGGGACCCTACCAATTATTTTATTTAATTCTTCAGTCAGTCAAGTGCCATACGTGATACACGCTTGGGCGAGCATGTCTCGAAAGAGACATGACTGACTGGGCAGAAGATTATCCCGCAGTAGGTTGCCATTGCTTTCTGCAGTAGACTGGTTGCCAACCAAGGCTATAGAACCCAATCTGTCCTGTTACTTGACTCATAGCTAGAAGTATAAGAGATGTATTATATTATTAGGTAGTAATTAGTGGGGGATCAGTTTATTACTTCATAGCAATAGAAAAACGATCCCCCATTTTATAACCAGTAGAAGCCTTAATCATGATTCCAACTATTAAATTCAGTCAGTCAGTTAAGTGCCATACGTGATGCACGCTTTTGGCGATCACGTCTCGAAAGAGACATGACTGACTGGGCAGAAGATTATCCCGCAGTAGGTTGTCATTGCTTTATGCAGTAGACTGGTTGCCGACCAAGGCAATAGAACCCCATCTGTCCTGCTATTTAACTCATAAACATTTTTTTTTATTTGCCATATTTGTTTATTGCATGTATTTCTATTTCACACACACACACACACACACACACACACACACACACACACACACACACACACACACACACACAAAGTGAAACAGAATATTGTTCATATGCAGCTTGTCAGGACTTCAGAGGAAGTAGGTCATTATTTTATCAGTCTTGAGAATGATTAATGGATTTGTGAAATTATACTGAAAGTAAAATATTCGAAAGAAGGGATCTTAATTATAATTAGTTAATTGTAATTAGTTAATTGTAATTAGTTAATTGTAATGAGTTAATTTAAGTAATAACACAGCCTTCTCGATACTTCATGAGAAGTACAAACGCCATTTTTCATTACTAATTACATCTTAGGTTTAAACAGTAATAATTTTTATAATCCTATCGCCCAAATCAAACGACTTAACTGACTGAAGTATTATAGGATTAACTATTATAGGATTAACTAAATCCTTACTTATTTATTACATTCACTTACCTTTAGTTATTCACTTTTCCTTGGGAAAGGTATTAATCCGTCTCTTTCCTCCAGCCATGGGTTAAATAACAGGACAGATTGTGTTCTATAGCCTTGGCTGGCAAACCAGTCTACCGCAGAAAGCAATGGCAACCTACTGCGGGATAATCTTCTGCCCATTCATGTCTCTTTCGACACATAATCGCCCAAGCGTGTTTCACGTATGGCACTTAACTGACTGACTGAATAAAATAGTTGGAGTAATGATTAAGGCTTACATTGGTCATAAAATTGGGGATCAGTTTATTACTTCATAACAATAGGAAACCGATCCCCCACTAATTACTACATAATAATATAATAGATTTCTTTTCCCTTTACCTATGAGTCAAATAACAGGACAGATTGGGTTCTATAGCCTTGGATGGCAACCAGTTTACCTCAGAAAGCAATGGCAACCTACTGCGGGGTAATCTTCTGCCCATTCATGTCTCTTTCGAGACATGATCGCCCAAGCGTATTTCACGTATGGCACTTAACTGACTGAATGTTTATATAAAATGTAAAAATATATATAGAACTGAATAAAATATTTGTGAGTATTTGCGACCCCCCCCCCCCACATCTAAACGTGACGAACCAAAAAATTAGAGCCGAAAATAACAGGACAAGATTAAATAATCAAAATAAAACAGTCACACAAACAGGCACATATTTCCAATAACGATAACAAAAATAATAACAAACACGTAACATTAAATCGAAAAGTATCTTGCGTCTCTCGTAGCACTGAGATTTCTCTCGCCTAATTAAACGGGTTGCGAACTAAAACAAAGATAAAGTAGACATAATAAACCGGCAGATGCGCATAACCCCTCGAATGGGTTTAAAAAATAACTTAAAATGATTGCGCTGACATCGAACTTTTCAGAGAGTCAAAATCCTCATTCCTAGCCGAATGTGATCGATACTGACTGTAATGTGATCGATGCCGACTTGTAATGTGATCGATACCGACTTGGCAGACCGGCTGCAGTCACTCTCTCACCGGCGTGACGTGCTTCCCTGTGCCTCTTCTATAAATACTTTCACGGTTTCTGCTCTGATGAACTTAGATCACTGGTGCCCCCTAGGTACGAATTTGCACGAGATACTAGATTAGCAACTAGGTCCCACCCTTTTACAGTGAAACCGATAAAATGTAACCGCAATTTCTACTCCAACAGCTTCTTTTCTCTCACTTCCCGCCTGTGGAATTCCCTTCTACATGCTTGCTTCCCCGACAGCTACAATCTTTAGGAGTTTAAATGTAAGGTCAATAGACACCTCCTAACACACTATCTTGCATCCATTCTCTCAAACACTCTTCCCATCTACCCAAACTTAATTCTCGGCATCCTCATCTGTCTATCACCCTCCTTCCGACATTTTCTATAACTAACCACTCTTTCTCATCACTTTCCCCTATGTAACCCCCTGCGCAATAGTGGCAGTGGAATGCCTTGTTTGGGGTGAAATGATTAAAAAAATACACAGGTCAACTCACGTAGATAAATATATGCATTTACACATATACGCACTAACACATACACTGATACGTTTTTGTGTTGTAGTCATTATAAATGCTAGTTGTAGTTCAGAGGTGGATTTTAAATTTTATTATTTATTTCGCTTGATAGTTTAAAGTTTCTTATATTTATTTTATTTATATATACAATAGAACCTGTCGTATGCGACCCTCTTAGCCAGCGACCACCTGTTGTTTACGACCGTTTTTATGGAAGGACGATTTGCTAATGTTAATTGACCCCCTGTAGAATGCCTTGCTTTGGGTGAAATGATAAAAAAAATAACATTCGAAATCAATAACTTTCAAATGACACATGCTTACAGCAGTTACACGCCTTCGGTGCAATATTGTTTCTTTTGTCTGAAAGAAGAAAATAAACTGCGGAAATAAAGACAACTGAACTGCACAAAAGTCCTGTTGCGTCGTCAAACTTTCAACATAAGTAGGCTCGAAATATGTAATCGGAGAGATTGGTTCGAATTCCAGTGGCAATCAGTGCATTCACTTACCGGCAAATACCCTTGGGAAAGGTATTAATTCATATCTTCTCCCTCCAGTTATGGTTTAAACTAGCAGTATAGCCCGAGGTAGTATTTACATTATTTACATTGTTCGGACTGTTGTCCTCATCTTTGTTACCATGGTTACGACGTTTCGGCAGTTGTACTCTCTGGAATTTTTCAGGTGCTAGAAAATTTGAACCGAACCTTTTATTTCGATCATTGTGGAACAAAGAACTTAAAGAGAGATCCGGAAGTAGCGTTGTATATGGAATGAGAATTATATACCCCAGTTTTTGAAAAAAAAAAGATTCGGTTAAAAATTCCTAGCACCTAATGAAGGCTGGAGCGTATAATGACCGAAACGTCGTAAATATGACAATAAAGATGAAGACAACAGTTCAAACAGTGTAAATAATGTAAATATATGGCAAGGATTTTTCTCGGAAATATCAACAACTGGAGAGATTGCAGAACTAGTTCAATATAATATTTTTACGTAAATAAGAATTTAACCTTTGTTCAAGGCAGCTAGAACAATGTCCTAATGGTTAACAGGCATCGAAATGCCACTCTGATTCGGCGCCTCTCACTCGGCACAAATGCGCAAGATTCACCTACCTTTTGCCTCACTGCTATCGGGGGAGTCGTTGCCTTTCCGTCCTAATCTTGATTTTAAGCTGATCAGTTAGTAAGTGATGAACTACTTGTCCCCATACAGCTCCCGCATCGTAAGACCGAGCTCGCCAGTCAAATCATCCTGATCATCGGATTCGCTTACACATGATATAATGCCTTACGACATAACACCTGGACATCGGAGAGGCCTTCCGTTACCAGCAGGAGTCGTCTCAGAGCTATCCGAGATTCATCGATAGAAGGAGCTCTCGCCACGGTGTAAACGGCGGGCCTCCTCCTCGTACGAGTGCACACTTCTCAGGGATGGGAAGTTCTTGAAGACGGAATTCGCTCTCACCATCCGTTTGCAGACACATTTGATCCAGGAATGCAGTGCAAAGCATATGTTGACGAATCTCAGCGCTAGGCATATTCAGAGCACCCTAAGATGGGTGGAGACAACAGATCTCCCAAGGTAACTTGAACAACTTGTCTCCCCACAAGAAGGAGAACAAGAAAGAGCCTGCCTGAGTAATTGTGTTAGTATGGTAGACGTAAAGGAGAATCGGGTAGATGTACGAGGCACATACTTCCACCCTCCCTTTTAAGGAAAGATTCCTCCGGGACCACAAAGCAATTGCGGCTTCAGCCTTCTCCTGCTTCGTCGACCAATTCATCTCTCCAACTGGAGATCAGGACCAAACCAAACGCCGATTATCTTGATCGGCCCGTTAGTCCAGAGGATAGTTCCGGGAAAAGAAACTCCCTTCCACTCACCCAACTGCAAGTCCACAGACTTATCGCGGTTGATTTTGGCCCCTGTCACCGCCTTATACCCTCTCTTTTCTTTGCTGACTTCGTCAATCTCGGCCCAACTCGACACAAGAACCAAAACGTTGTCAGCATAGCGGTAGCACCAGGTAGGGAAATTCTGCGCAGGACCGGATTCAAGTTGCGAAGTAAATGCTCCAACGCAAGAATGTGAAGCAAAGGCGAAAGTGGACAACCTTAACGAATGAAACAAGACAATACGAAAGGCTTCGACCAAACCCCATTTACTTCCACCAGATTATCGGGAATCGCATATAAAAGACTGATCTAGGAGCGAAAGTAGGCCTGAAAACGACGGCCGAAAGGAGAATGCCTTGGTTTAATCTAAATTGATCAGCTTCAAGTCGACTTGTTCGATGATCAAGTGTATCATATGAAGGTTGTCCTGAATAGATCTGCCCTTAACAGCACATCTGTTCCGAGCCTATCAGACTACACAGGACAGCCTGCAAACGGCTGGCTAAGATCTTGGATAAAATCTTTAACTCTGTGTTTAACATCGTTAACAGGCCGAATATTACTTGACCCATACCCATCGTTCTTTTCCTTGGGCAGTAACTTGATCACACCCCTGATTAAGCGTTGAGGTACAGAATCTTGCTTCATCCAGTTGTTAAAAATCAGTTCCAGCATAGGTACAAGGACTAGTGACTGCCTCAAATACAGTTCTTAGGGTACACCATCTAAACCCGGGAACTAATTCCGGCCAACCAGCTTCAGCTTTTCCCAAATTTTCAACTCTGTAATAGGACCCTCGCACCCATTCGCTTCAGCCGCCTTGAGGCGGGGAAAGTTGGCCAAATAGGTGTTTAACTGAGTAGAGCTCAGACCGGGCTCCCTGGTGCAAAGTTCCTGGAAGTAATCACGAGATGCCCCACATATGCTCGCGTTTGTGGTCACGGTCCGATTATCCGGCAATGTGACGCACCCGACACGAGACGCTTTTCTGACTTCCACCGCACGCAATTCAGCGGCCATATTCATCACCACGCAAGACATTCTTTTCAACCTCGCCCTAACTACCTGATCTTGTTCCTTCCTTATAGACAGGGAAGACAGCTCACCCTAGCTATGGCTACGTCCCCGCTAACACGGAATTTAATGGCCCGATCATCTTTTTTCTCGGCTGCCATTTACACTGATAATCTAGCTAGATAGAGCCGACGGCTATAGTCAGCAGCAAACGACCTAATTTTCGATTTAAGTTTATCCCACCACCTATTCCCAACCACATCACCCGTCAACTCCTGCTGTAGCATTAGTAGCAGATGGTGCTTGAAATATCACCCACCAAATAATGATGCGTTCAATTTCCAGTATCCAGCCATTCTAGGCTTAGGCATATGTAAAGTTTACACGAATCCGGACGAGACTATGATCCGTGTAAATTATAGAATGAAAACGTTGACACTTTAAGATCGCTACGTCAACACTTAATTAGAAATTGGTCGATGTAACTACAAAGCATTACCAAAGAAGAGCCCCCCCCTATTAGTCCAAGTCCACACTACTTCCTGGAGGTGCTCGTCACGATACTTATCGACAAGATCAAACTTGTCGACAAAGTCCCGAAACGGTTTCACGTCCCGGTTGTTACTACCCGTATTGGAACCTATACGATCTAAATTGACGTCATAGACGGCATTCCAATCCCCCCGCTAAAACTACCGACCCGCCGAAACCATTCAGGCCGCTCAGCGCTGCCATTCGACGCAGAAGCCACAATAAGACGAAGAGCTTATCGTTTATGGTAACATCCAGCACGCAAAAGACTTGCTCACCAGCCAGCAAAAGCTTCTCGAACGTCCATCAAAACATGCGAAATAAATGGTAAACCCCCAAAACAGAATGTTCTTATATTCGTGAGTTGAAAACTGGATCTCTTGCACACATATACTCATCCCGAGACTTTGAAGATCGTGAATGAGTCCCGACCTGCGAGTCTCTGATCTCAGTCCCCGAGCACTCTCCAACGAAACGAATAGGGTTGCCTCTCCACACTGAACATGGCTGGGGAGAGAGCACCCACGGTTTTTCCCATCAGAGTGTACCCATTTCCATTTTAATAGAACCATCAAGCGACAGGTTGATGGTTGAAATGTCCGGATGAAATGTTACCTTTAACGCTCTAAAAAAGGGAGGGGTGAACAAAAAACGGGATCCTCCATTAACAAAACTGACTCAGTTTATTTTGCTTTATTGTCATTAAAGAATGATAATGGGGTTACATTGAGGAAACTGCTATTAGCCTTCTGCAGTATTTCCATTTTTTTGCGATCTTTGACCTGCTCTCACGACGGTGAGTACCCTCTTGGCTTTCAGAAACTTATTCGGGTTTTCCACGTTCTTTCGTACAATTTTCTAAAATTTAATAAGGCTTTCATTTCCCTATGAACTTCTATCCTGTTCTTGAAAAACTTTAGAAACCTTCCTCTCGGCGTTGAATATTAGTTTTTCTTTTATTTTTTCTTTTCAGAGTCAGATGAGGAAGGACTTCCTTGTCCCTTCTCATTTTTTTCAGTAAAGTTTTGAGCGTATTAGACAGGGAAGGATTAACAGTGAACACAGGTGCATTAGTGGATGGGAACTTCTTTTTTGGGCTGGTCTTCAGGGTGGTCAGTTTTGAGGGTGTGAGATTTAAGGAGGAGAGGCCATGAACTTTTAGAGGATGGGCTCGACTGGGCAGAAGGTGATGGACCTAGTAACCAGACTGACGTTGTTTTTGAATGTTTCTTCGGGTCGAGATCTTCTATTAGATTCTTAGGCTGCTCTATTTTCTCACATGATAGTTCGTTTAGTTTTTGAATCTCACTGGCTGTTTCAGCGTAAGACACCGTGGCGTCCCCCTTAGAGCGAGTGGAGGGAATGGAGCTGGGTTAGGGTTAGCTGGAAGTGTCATTTACTCTTGAATCTTTAGAGGACTGAGGCCCCGCTGTTCAGCTCTTCCCTCTGCCCTAAAACTCCCCGTCTTTCTTCTTACCCGCACTAGCAGTAGTCACTGGTTTTTGAGAAAGTGGGGGATTTGACCCAACTGAAGGTTTGACTCTACCGGTCCGAGCCGCTGCTAGACCCTCTACAGGCACCGCGAATGAAACAGTACCGATTAGAGAGAGATTTCGGTTGCCTGCGGACTAATGCCGAGACCTTCTTCTCTGGACAGGAAGAGGCGAGTGACCAGTCTTGCTACACTTTTAACGAGTAGATTTTTGACCGGACACAATGACCGGTATTTTCCAACCACAAAATTCCAAATAGTTGGGGATGGAGTAGAAGGACAACTGATCCACCATACCCCCGTTCAAATTGTCGTGTCAGGATTGCAGCAAGGTGTTCTCCGACAATTTGAGAAGGAACCTCGTATACTGATAAAGGGTAATTCGTAGACTCTCATATTCAGGTCTTAGGACGAAGTCCTTTGTTATTAATTTTTACCTTTTTTACATATTTAAGCAATCATCTGATGTAGGTAGTGGTACGTCCCACATGAAGTACCCAGTCCTTTTAATGACTCTTTGAGGTTTGACTCACAGGGACAGCAGTAATCGGGTCATTGTGTCATCGTAGAGCGACAAATCTTGCGTGACCGCTTGTCCATTATGAAAAACGACAACATTCTCTTTTCAAACCTTTGTAACTCTAAGGGGTTCTCCAAAAGCCCATCTTCTTTCACAAGATGTTCGTAGTTTTTGGTCCTTTCCAAGAACTCCACGAGGTTAGTTATGCAACTCATGGGGAACTTCCAGCATAAGGGCGATTTCCAGCTGTCTTTTGGTCAGATGCCTCTGGCATGTTTCCTTTTTTAGTAGCAGGGCTATTTTCATTTTCATGGTCTTTTTAGGGAGAAAGTCCTACCCTTTTATTTATTTCTTCCTTTCATCAGTGGGGGTCGTATTAGGAAGCGAATCCAAATAGCCCCCTTCTAATTAACCAACCACCATCGGCTATTTTGCTAAGTCGGACAAACTAAATATTTTATTTTTCTTGCCATAATAACAATTTAAGGAAAAATACTGAAAACAACAGAAATACGACAGAGAATGTTGTCGTTCTTTATAATGAACAGAATAGGCAATTAAAATTTGCAATTTGATTTATAGTCAATCGACTGTCATCCGTTACCATGTGGTGAACACGATTAATATTTTGCTAGGTGATGGCAGTTTTAGGACATCCATACCATAGGCAATGTTCGAAATTCTCCGTCCTTTTCCTAGATTCACAAGCCCTCTATTCAGTCAGTTAAGTGCCATACGTGATACACGCTTGGGCGATCATGTCTCTCTAAGGAGGCATGACTGACTGAGCAGAAGGAAAACAGGGAAGGAAAACAGTGCAGTTATTAATAAGAAGATATGAAATTAATTCATGCAAGATTTCAATGCTCTCGAATCACGACTTCATATTCCGCCCACGAACATTTTAGTCCACCTAATACACGAAAAGAAACAATACGATTACTCATAAAAATATCTAAATCTAAACTTATTTATAAATGGAACATTGTCTGTGTGTGTGTGTGTGTCTGTGAGTGTGTGTGTGTGTGTGTGTGTGTCTGTTACCTATAGACTCTGAAACGGCTGAACCGATTTTCTTGAAAATTTACACAGTTGTACTATAAGCGACCGCGAGTGTTGTTAGCTAGGTTTTGTGTCGTGGTACCCTCGATAAATATCGAAAATCGATAATCGAAAAAATCGGGTTATAGAAGGAGTGGTCCGATTTTAATCAAATTTGATACATTCATAGACAAAGACATAAGAAACGATATTCAAAAGTTTCAAGATTGCAGTACTTACAATAGTGCAGAAAATCGATAATATATATATATATATATATATATATATATATATAAAGGCAAGATGTTTGTGTGTGTGTCAGTTTATCTGCCTTTATGTCTGTATTTTTTCAGCTCTTTTATTTTAGTTTTTGCTTCGGGTTTGGCTCTAAGTTGGTATAATTGTAGTTCTTACTCTCAGCCATGACACCATATAATCAGAGGACTTATTTAGTCTTCAAAATTCAGTTTACGACGAAAAAACCTATTTGATACCAATACCAGGAAATCAAAATTTGATTTACATCCATTCATTTTTCTTTCAGGCTACGGTTTCGCTTTAACTGGAAACAACTATTGCTTTTAAGTCTTTCGTGCCAATGTCCAAAGAGTCTGAGCTCCAGGACCATGGATTAGTTTTAAAGCTTTCATTACACCCGAGCAACGCCGGGCTATACTGCTAGTTTGAAATAAAAGCATGCCAGACTTCACAGCTCTAGCTACCATTCTTCGTTGTAAGGCGGCTTACGGCCATATCACGTTGAATACACCGGTTCCCGCTCGATCACCGAAGTTAAGCAACGTGGAGCATGGTCAGTACTTAAATGGGTGACCGCTTGGGATTACCAGGTACTGTAAGTGTATAGTGACGGATGTGCGTTGTGGTGCAGTGGATATCGGCTCGGAAAGAGAAATCGGTGAGCCAAGTTCGAATTCCAGTTTAATACCCTGCATTCACTTAAGCACTGGTACCCTTGGGAAAGGTATTAATCCGTCCCTTCCCTCCAGTTATGGGTTAAATAACAGGGCAGAACTTGGGGACCCTGCCCTTAAAAACAAATCCCAATGAATCTTGATACTCGAAAAGAAAAAGTATTACTAGACACAAAAACTTATATATAAAAAAGAAAACAACAATAAACTGTTGAAAGAAAATGGTATTACCAGCAATAAATAAAATTTAGTTAGCAATAAAAGACCTGCCGAGGTTGATATGTCATAAAAACAAGACAACCAACCAACAATCATTGTAAGGCTATTAACTTTTCAGCCCAACCATCTATATAAGAAACAATGCAATTATTAATAAGAAGATTTGAAATTAATGCATGCAAGATTTCACAGCTCTAGTCTCGATCATTCGTTGTCAGCCTATGAACTTTCCAGTCAATTGTCGTAAATGGAACGAAACAATCCAATTATTGAGAAGAGTTGATCTTAATTCATGCAAGAATTCACAACTGTACCATTTCGTCTTAATACTAAGTCTATGATCATTCCTGTCCACACTCGTTGCTGGCGAAATACAATTCGCTTATTAATATGGAGATTTGATTAAATACTTAAAGTCATACGCATATGACGTCATCATGTACGAGGGTCATTCAATAAATCAGGTGAATTTTTCGGTATAAGGACTTCTAATTACAGTTATTGCAGGATCGCCTGTTCAAATACAATTCGTTTCACAAATCGATCTTCAAGGCGACTCATCGAACGACTCCTTCATAGCTTAAGAATTTTATAGTCCACCTTAGTACCTAGAAAGAAACAAAGAAGATTATCCCGCAGTAGGTTGCTATTGCATTCTGCGGTAGACTGGTTGCCAGCAAAGCCTATAGAACCCAATCTGTCCTATTGTTTAACCCATAACTGGAGGGAAGTGACGGATTAATACCTTTCTCAAGGGTATTTGCGCGTAAGTGAATGCAATGAATTCAACCGGAATTTGAATTCGGCTCCCCGATTTCTCGTTCCGAGTCGATATCCACTGCACCACAACATACATTCGTTAGCAATAAGAGTAGTTGAAATTAATTGGAGTATATAGACTAAACTATCGCCCGGTTCACACTCCACCCTCGTCTATTGAACAGGTGAAGAGGCTCATCCCTTGTTCCCTGTTTAGGATGTGGTTTCCGGCTTTCTCTTTCCCAATCTTTTCACTCTTACGTAGCCCCCTGCACATCAGTGGTTTAACCGTCTTGCTCGTGGTGATATGATTAAAAAAAAAAAAAAAAAAATCATCCACGATTTCCCAGTCGTAGCCTCACTCTTTCATAATCAACTCGTGATCTTATCAGCCGACGCTCCTATAAAGGTCCAGCAACATTAATGTTTAACAAACATGTTCCTCTTCTTCAGACCTGATTTCACTACAACTGTGATAGAAAACATGTCATAAAAATAACAAGCCATGAATGTCAGACCATTTTTTTATCATTGCATCTACACAGATGTGCGTGGTGGTCCAGTGGATATCGGCTCAGAACAAGAAATCGGAGAGCCGAGTTCGAATTCCAGTTGAATTCATTGCATTCACTTACGCGCAAATACCCTTGGGAAAGGTACTAATCCGTCTCTTCCTTCCAGTTATGGGTTAAATAACAGGACAGATTGTGCTCTATAGCCTTGGTCGGCAACCAGTCTACCGCAGAAAGCAATGGCAACCTACAGCGGGATAATCTTCGCCGTCAGTCATGTTTCTTTCAAGACATGATCGCCCAAGCGTGTTTCACGTATGGCACTTAACTGACTGATCTACACAGACATGACAGAATTGAATAGACACCAAGATAAACTTTATTTCTGATTTTTTAATAACCAAGATAAATTAACATAGATTATTTGATTAAAATTGCAGATAACAATACTGGAACATGCCACGAACCAAAGAAGCATCAGACCTATCCGAATTTCAGCGAGGACGTATCGTGGGCCAACATGAAGGTGGTCTTAGTCAAAGAAAAACATCTGAAAATCTTTTAATACCCCTTTCTACTGTTAATAGAGTGGTTGTACAATTCAGCAGAGGTTGAGACAAAATGGGATCCATAAACTTCCATGACCAAGTCAGTCTTCGAATATTAACCCTATTGAACATCTTTGGGGCATATTAGATCGAAAACTCCGCAGAAAGAACAGGAAGCCATTTTCTAAGCCCAAACTTTAAGGATTATTGCATGAAACATGGCAAGAAATCCCTCAAAATGATATTCGTGAACTTATCGCTAGCATGCCTAGCAGGGTCCTTGCTAAAAAACAAACAAACAAACAAAGGGGATGTCGACCAAGTATTAGTTATTAAATTTATGACCATTTATAATTATTTCATTTGTATAAATTACTTGTTTAATAAAATAATTACTTGTTCAATAAAATAAACGGTTTCTGTGAGCGTCTATTCAATTCTGTCATGTCTGTGTATGTTGGCTGTAAATATGGACTTTTCAGCACTGACGGGTCATCACGACAGAAATATCTGTCGCATTGCAAGAAGTTTGACATTAACAGACTTTTGTGACTGTATAAACATTCATTTCTTGTCCGTTGATGTTTTCTGTTTTTTTTTTTGTTTTGTTGATTGTAAAACGAACAAGACAACGAAGAACCTCTGTAATAATACGCATCTGGCGTACGAATAAATCATGCCTGCCGGTCTCTGATTGGGAGGTTGTGAGGAGCATGAAAGCACCTCTTAATTGTATTGACCCAGAGTGGTAGCACTTGTTAGGGTCCCAGCTATGGGTAAAGAGTTAACCGAGGTCAAAATGCTATTAAAGTATTTACCAACAAAATTTTTTGAATGAAAAATATTACCAACAGAACTTTTTGAATGAAAAATGTAACCAACAAAATTTTTTTTGAAAATAACTGTGATTTAAAATAAAAGTACGTTTCCGGTTTTAAATGACCTTTTAGATGTTGATAGGCCGTTAAACAGGAACAAACAAACAAATCATGCCTGCATTAGCATCTTTTCTATCAATAAAGTTGGTGAACAACAGATAAATCGACAAAAGTGACTTGCTCGCGACCCTGGTGCGACTCGAACGCACAATCTTCTGCTCCGGAGGCAGACGCCTTATCCATTAGGCCACAGGGCCGGCTTACGTTAGGATCGCAGTTTTGCTACTAAAACTTACTAAGAAAGCGAGACCGCTCCCCCGAAGAAATTACTTGCCAGAGATAATAGTATACTTAATTCCAAATCAAAAGAACGTGTGTTCGCATCACGTCTGTTCAGTAAAATTTTTAAAGAGTGTAAGTTATTCATTCGTTTTTCTACGACTTGAACATGGATGAGGCGATATAGCAAAAAGACAAACTTTACAAAGGACAGTTAATTGTAGAGAGCCATGACCACCTTTATCCGAAATGGATCCGGCACATAAAAGAAGCAGATATAGTTAATAGATAATGATTTCAAATCGATTTAATGGCAATTGAAATAAAGTGTTTCAGGTTTTATTTCTTTGCGTAAAGTTATCAGCCTGTCATTGTCATCTAAAAATCCCTTGTCATAAAGACTTTAAAGTGATTTATTCCCGTTAACTCACATAGTGAAAAAATCCTTTGCTTAATATTATAATTCGGGTATTGTTATTTAAAAGCCAATGTTTCAGTAAGTATTTTTCTATAACAACAATGTTTAATATCTTTTGCTTAATGTTATCTAAAAGAGCTTGTCTGCAAAGGATCTGAATAAGTTGTAATTACAGGTATACCTCGGGGTACGCCGTTTCGAGTTAAGTCGTTCTCGATTACACGTCGTTTGTCATATATATATATATATATATATATATATATATATATATATATATATATATATTATAAAAAAATTAGATATTCTACAATATCATGAGTAATACGTATTTCGCGGCTGACCTTGCTGCTCGTCAGACCCAAAGTTTTTAATAATAATATTATTATCATTTTGTTATTAGTGTTAAAATTTTAGCGTTAAAATTTTTATATATGTATTTATTATTATTATTATTATTATTATTATTATTATTATTATTATTATTACTAAGGCCCCGAAAAGGCCCCGAAACGGTGCACATTCTCTCCTGATGACCCCAATTAAAATATAAATTCAAAAGGACAAAAGTTCAATGAAGTCATATGCCGTAGAGAAGTTTGGTGGAATTGTTAAGAGGAGCATTTTATATTCAGCTCGCTTTAGGTGAGTGTCAATTACTTTCCAGGAATTTCCTTCTTCTTCTTCTTCTTCTTCTTCTTCTTCTTCTTCTTCTTCTTCTTCTTCTTCTTATTATTATTATTATTATTATTATTATTATTATTATTTAAGATCCTTTTTCTTTTTTAATATTATTATTATTATTATTATTATTATTTAAGATATTTTTTAAGATTGTATTTTAATATTTCATTTATCTTCTTCTTATATAAGTGTTAATTATTTTAACTATATCTATATACTATATTACTACTAGTGATTATATTTTAATTTGTATTAAAATTATGATTTACAATTTACTTTTTACCGTAAATATATCCCATTATATTCAAAAGTAAATTTAAATGTTAAATTTCCATGTCATGTTTTTCTAAGAAAGCAGATGGATTTCAATAGACGCTGGTCTCGATCTAAGGTGTTAGCTTTAATTTCTCTGCATATTGTTAGTTCTTCTTTCCTTTTCTTTTCTTTTTCTTTCTCTTCCTTCCATCTATCAGTTGTCTATATTTTTCTTTTTCTTTCTATCTTTGGGTTTTTTTGAATGAGCGAGGAATTGTTTTTTTGTAAATTACCGTTACAAATGTCTATTCTCGATATGGACACGTGAGCGTCCGTGTGTAATTATATCTGGATTATTTTGTTGTATCATTGAGTCTGACGAGCAGCAAGGTCAGCGGCGAAATATGTATTAGCCATGATATTGTATAATATTTAAATTTTTTTCTAGATTATATTACTCTGTTAAATGAATAAATTTAACATTGAGTTCTTTTGAGGTCGTCTCTATCGGAATTTACCTGACTAATATACCAAACATTCTACGTTATATATATTATATATATATATATATATATATATATATATATATATATATATAGTAAGTAAATAACCTAAAGAGCCAACAAACCTACCAATGTTTCACCTTCCCTGAAGATCTGGTTAGGTGAAACCTTGGTAGGTTTGTTTGCTCTTTAGGTTATTTACTTTTTCTGCTCTGCTTACTTATTGAGCGCCTTTTTTTTTATAGATTACTCGTCTCGGGTTTTTCCTTTGACTGATGTTCACGTGCTTAGCTCTTTCTTTTTATACAACCATTTTTTCCTTCCGCGCATATGCTCGGAGGGTTTTTCGAAACGAGTATAGTGATAAGTTTACATTTTATATATATATATATATATATAAAAGGAAAACTCAACAAATGACGTGTAGAGTTTTCCTTTATAAATACCATATTGCTCTGGATAACATCCATTGAGCTCTCTATATAGATATAACACTTAATATTTTATATTAAGTTGATCTTGCTGGATTAACCTCACCATTCACAGACTTGACATCTATCTATCTATCTATCTATCTATCTATCTATCTATCTATGGAAAAATACAAATTCCGATTAAGTCATTTTATTCGACTTTATGTCTGTCCGCCACAAATATTCAAATCAGACGATATGCAGTGGCCCAAGAAAAGCTTTTTAAGGGGGGAGAAATAAATTACATCAGTATATGAGCAACGAGATTTTAGAAAAATTAATACTGAGCACCAGGAAGAGACGGCTAAAGTATTTAGAACATGTGATGAGGAAGGAAGGCTGAGAGAATCTGATGCTCACTTGTCAGATAAAGGGAAAGAGGGACAAGGGAAAGCTACAGATAATATATTTGAAGGGTCTGAGCAGCTCGATGGCAGAGCGGGGTTTGGGTGGCGTAACAGGAGAAAGCGTGCTTAGAACTACCAGAGATAGGAATACGTGGAAGGCCATGATCGTCTACGTCCTGAAGGGACATGGAACATAGAAGAAAAAGATCTTGAAATAATGAAACTTTATCCCTTATTAGGCATTTTTTAAGGTACCATTTTTGTTTTCTAGAGAAAAATATTCTTCCTCTTATCACTGACTAGCAGTATAACCCGGCGTTGCTCGGGTGTAATGAAAGCTTTAAAACTAATCCATGGTCCTGGAGTTCAGACTCTTTGGACGTTGGCACGAAAGACTAAAAAGCAATAGTTGTTTCCAGTTAAAGCGAAACCGTAGACTGAAAGAAAAATGAATGGATGTAAGTCAAATTTTCATTTCCTGGTATCGATATCAGATAAGTTTTTTTCGTCGTAAACTGAATTTTGAAGGCTAAATAAGTCCTCTGAGTAAATGGTATCATGGCTGAGACTAAGAACTACAATTATACCTACTTAGAGCTAAACCCGAAGCAAAAACTAAAATAAAAGGGCTGAAAAAAGAAAAAAGAAACACATACATACAGGCAGATAAATAGACACACACACAAACATCTTGCCTTATATATATATATATATATATATATTATCGATTGTCTGCACTATTGTAAGAACTGCAACCTTGAAACTTCTGAATATCGTTTCTTATGTCTTTGTCTATGAGTGTATCAAATTTGATTAAAATCGGACCACTTCTTATATAACCCAATTTTTTCGATTATCGATTTTCGATATTTATCAGGGGTACCTCGACACAAAACCTAGCTAAGAACACGCGCAGACTATTATAGTACAATTGTGTAAATTTACAAGAGAATCTGTTCAGCCGTTTCGGAGTCTATAGGTAACTGGCACACACACATACACAGGCACACACAGAGAGACAAAGTTCCATTTATAAATAAGTTTAGATTCCATTCACCTGACAATCGTTGAGCACTCTTTTTAAAAGTAAGTGCATGAACAGTGGGCTTAAAACCTACGTGTTCCATAACTTTCTTACACTATATATATATATATATATATATATATATATATATATATATATATGGAAAAATACAATTAAGACATTTTATTCGACTTTATGTCTGTCCGCCACAAATATTCAAATCAGACGATATACAGTGGCCCAAGAAATGTTTTTAAGGGGGAGAAATAAATTACATCAGTACGTGAGCAACGAGATTTTAGAAAAATTAATACTGAGCACCAGGAAGAGACGGCTAAAGTATTTAGAACATGTGATGAGGAAGGAAGGCTGGGAGAATCTGATGCTCACTTGTCAGATAAAGGGAAAGAGGGACATTGGAAAGCGGCAGATAACATATTGGAAGGGTTTGAGCAGCTCGATGGCAGAGCTGAGTTTTGGTGACGTAACAGGAGAAAGCGTGCTTAGAACCACCAGGGACAGGAAGACGTGGAAGGCCATGATCGCCTACGTCCTGAAGGGACATGGCACATGAAAGAAGAATCATAACTCAACATAAATAAATAGTATTTGGAAATAGTTTGGATTAGGTCTTCCATTTGCAGGTTTCAGTGCTTGTATTCAATTTTTTATGGATTTGATCAAGTTATTAAGAGTCATCTGATTCCTATTTTACCACTTCTTTAGCAACGTTTCTTTAAGGATTGCCACTGACGTGATTTTGGTTGCACTCTCTCGAAGTTTTTGGTTAACATGCTCCCAAACGTGCTCTATTGGATTCATGTCATGACATTAGGTAGTGACATATGGCAGTGAGTTGATTCCTTTCAGGCCTTTGCTACTGTGCTTGTATGACGCTACATGTTTTTGAAAAAGATAGATATTCTCTGATTGGTTTCAAAGTTTAGAGTTAGAATATTGGCAGAATTTACTTTAATCTGACCAAATTACAGATTTCCAAATTTCATAATCTTTGATCTCCAATTGTCTCGCCCAGTCCGTATGCCTGTTTTTATTAAGCTCTGAAATTAAGGGCTCCATTCTTGTAACTTCTTTCGATAGCCCATCTCTTTCAGAGACTTTCCTATCGCATATGGCGACATTTCCATGCTGTTGTCGACATCTTTGACGCTCTGATGACGGTTTCTGATGACTTCCATCTTCAGAACTTTCTTTGTTTGCTCTGACACAATGCTTTATCTTCTTGAACATTGCTCCACATGACTTCATCAAAACTTCTTGACAATATTATTAACCATTTTATGATTAACATGAAAAAAACCTCGCAATTTCTGTATTTGACTTGCCACCCTGATACCATCCTATTATTTGCCCTTGTTGAAATTCACCTGCTTCCTTACTTCCGCAAACTTTCATTGCAAAATGTAAGTCAACTATCGATCGTAGTTGAGAGTAGTTTGATGCTAACACGGTATTGTCTAAAAAAAAAGACGTTATTCACAAGCCAAAATTACTGTAATCAAGGGTGACTAAAAACATCATGGCGAACTGTGAATAAACAAATTCAATGTAAATATTGCTAAATTTAACATATTTTCTGCTGTCGTAAAAAGTTTGAAGAATTGTATTTGTTGTTTAACCTTACGAAATCATTTTAGTTTATGCCTTAGAGCAAACCTTAACTCTGCCGAGAAAATCACATTCACAAATAAAGGATTCTCGATGTACAGTAAAGATTACCAAATCGTAACCAATTGTGTACATACATGCATTAGTAAATTTAGATTACTTTTTATTCTTTATTATGTTAGAAATTAAAATGTATTTGTTTGTAAGCTTAAATTAGATTCTTATTGAACATATATTATTAAAAATGCATTTATAACTAAAATCCAGATGTAGAAATGGTTATTTGGGCTTCATCTTAGTAACAAGTAAGTTCAGAGACAATTAAATTCGACTTGAATAGTTTTTCGCCTCTCTTGGAATAAATTACCGACGTAAAGTAAGCTATATGTGTATTATTTTATTCTTCGTATTATGTTATCAGTGAGTCTTCTTCTTCTTCTTCTTCTTCTTCTTCTTCTTCTTCTTGCCATATCACGTTGAAGACACCGGTTCTGGCTCGATCACCGAAGTTAAGCAACGTTGAGCCTGGTCAGTACTTAGAGGGTGACAGCTTGGAAATATCAGGTGCTGTAAGCGTTTAGTGACGGATGTGCGTTGTGGTGCAGTGGATATCGGCTCGGAAAGAGAAATCGGTGAACCGAGTTCGAATTCCAGTTGAATACCCTGCATTCACTTAAGCACTGGTACTCTTGAGAAAGGTATTAATCAGTCCCTCCCTCTAGTTATGGGTTAAATAACAGGGTAGGACTTGGGGACCCTGCCCTTAAAAACAAATCCCAATGAATCTTGATACTCGAAAAAGAAAAAAGTATTACTAGACATAAAACTTATATAAAAACAACCAACCAATCAAAATCTTCTTCTTCTTCTTCTTCTTCTTCTTCTTCTTCTTCTTCTTCTTCTATGTGCCCTGTCCTTTCAGGATGTAAGCGGTCATGGCTTTCCACGTCCCCCTGTCCCTGGTGGCTCTTAGCACGCTTTTTCCGGTTACAACATGCAAGCCCCATTCTGTCATCCACCTGCTCAGGCCCTTCAAATCCGTTGCTTTACTCTGTCTCTTTTTCACCTCTATCTAGCCTATTAGTATCAGGTTCTCCAAGCCCTGTTTCCTCATTGCATGTCCCAGGAGCTTTAGTTGTCTCCCCCTGCTACACTGTCTAAAAGACCCTGCTCCAATAGGATCACAAAAAACGGTTTCTTTTGCGTGTCACCATTTCAGAGTCGAAAAACTATTAAGGAAATTAGGGGGAAAAAAAGGCTAAAAACAAAGTGGCAATAAAATAAGTTCTTCAGGTCTTAATGTGAAAACTATTAAAGATTTCGTTCTTTTTAATGAACACATATTGTTAAAAGACTGAATCCTCTATCGACAGTTCCTTACTCTTATCATTGGGCTTATCAATGATATATATATACTTTATTAACGTGGGCCGATGAGAACAATTTCTCTCAATATTTATTTAGGAAAAATGGACAACTAATCGTCAGAGACTGCCATTTAATGGCAGTTGACGGAATAAAACCTGTGCAGTGTTTCCGTTTTGTATCCTTCTAATTGGTGCTAAAATGTAGACAACCGACGACAGTGTGTGTGAGCTTTGCGTTTTACCCCCAAATATGGAAAACATGCTTTATGCATATTTGTATGGAGACCGTCATCTTTATCTATCCGCATAATTCTAGATCTATTCCACACACACACACACACACACACACACACACACACACACACACACACACACACATATATATATATATATATATATTCTAAAAAAATCTTAGATATTCTACAATTTCATGGGTAATACGTATTTCGCAGCAAACCTGCTCGTCAGACCCAAACGATACAACAGTTAATATTCAAAATTGTGAATATTAACTGTTGTATCATTTGGATCTGACGAGCAGGTTTGCCTGCAAAATACATATTACCCATGAAATTGTAGAATATCTAAAAAAAATTTCTAGATTATATTAATCTGTTAAATTAAATAAATAATTTAACATTGTGTTCTTTTCAGTTCGTCTCTATCGGAATTTACCTGACTTCAATACCAAATATTCTACGTTAGTCATCCATATACAAGCCCGTTTCGCTGTATTACAGCTCATCAGCGTGGGTAAACATATCCACTTGCTTCTGGCTGGGATCGAAAATCGACCGATTTGGTGTCAATCGGAGTCTCTACTCCCTAAGCCATCGGCGCATGGCATCAGAGAAGGGAAATTTTAACGTCTTGTATATAAGAAGTGTATACAGACGCCAGTCACCGAGAGAACTCAATTCATTTATATATATATATATATATATATATATATATGTCAGATTTAATAATTTGCAAATATTGTGTTTGCTTATTTATAATAAAATCCGTTCATACTGACGTATAATCTTTCGCGTATTATAATTGAAAGATGTCTGAAATCAGCTGTAACGTTGACAGATGTTATTATCATTCAATTCTTAATGTTCTCAAGTTCTTTTAATCTCCTTTCGAGATCATCTTCAGGGGTGTGGGTTATGGTAACAAAAATAACCACAAGACTGTGTTGCTAAAAGTTACTGTAAATGTTTTTCTGCTTCAAATATAACGGTTGACAAATTGCTTAGCGTTCATTAGAACGTGAAAATTATCCAAAATGGAATTTTTTATGTGTTGTAATGTCATGGTCATGCATGTGTTAAAGCATGAAAAAGCTGTTCCTTTTACAAATATTTTAGAACCTTACTACGCACTACTGACAACATTCGATTATAATACGCAAAAGATTATCCTTGGATATGTACGGAATTTATTAAAAATAAGCAGACACAATATTTGCAATTTATTTAATCTGACATGTCTAAAAGAAAATTTGCTGCCTAAATACACAAATATATATCGCTCATTCAGTAATGGATCAGAGCACTCTGGCTATTGGGCGGGTATAATGACAATATACACGCTAAAAAGTCTGCCTTCTTCTACCGAGAGCCCATAGCCCAGAGGTAGAATCGCCGACTGACGCAAATTTGGTCGGGTTTCAATCCTGGTTTAAAACAATCGGAGTCTAACCGTACAGATGAACTGTGATACAGAGAAACAGATCTGTCTGTGGATGACTATATATATATATATATATAATATTTTAAAAATCAGGAATTTATTGACGATAAAATAAATATACTTACAAATTTATAACCTTATAACGAGGAGAGTGGAATTCACGTGTCAATAATTAGCGATGAACAGTTAAAATAAAATAACCCTTAACAAATTCAGAGACTATACAAAATCCTTCTGCCGGCAGAGAGAAGGTTTCCGTAATGCTACAGAGACCGATTCCAAAATCTTGAAGTGGTTGTTGGAACCGGCCTTATGTATAATTTTGAATCACTCTTTCTTATATCACTTGGCACAGGCTATATTATTTTATCGTGTTTCTCTCCATTTTTGCTCTTCATTTTCGTCGCCACTGTTCATTTTGTTTAATCTAATTTTCAAATGATTTTTCTCCTGATGAGATGTTGGAGAAAAGTCCTTAGAGACTGTCAATAAATTTTTGTTTTTTTAAAATAGTATACAAATTGTGTACCTCCAAACATTTGTATATATATATATATATATATATATATATATATATATATATATATATATATATATACACGAGAAAATATCGCAAGATCGCCAAGACCTACCGCGGTTTCGCACAACTGCTCGTCAGGGCAAAGGCAGACCAAGGACTAATCAAATAAATAGACACCTATTAAAGACTAACCCATTTGGGGAAGTGGGTGTTCGAAGGAAAAAAAAAAAAATTGGGGGGGAGGGGTTTACATTAAGGTCCGGTACACTAAGCAAGAAATTTTGTTTTGTGGATTCTACACTTATTTAGTATTTCTGTTTTAGCGTTAATAAGTTTGTTCGCAGGTTCAAATTTAGCTATTGCTAGCTTCTCCTCGTCACATACCCTACAAAATTTATTGTTTTTGTTATCGTTAGGGCACTTTTTTATTATTTCCCATTTCAAAATGGGGTCCTTTTTAATTTTGGTTTTTATTTCCCATACATAGGCGATTTTTTCTCGTGTGTTTTTGCTCTACGTAACTGCCTCTTAGTTAATTCTTTTTGGTTAGTTTAGTATCGAGCACTTTTCTTTCTTTGTGGTTTGTTCCGTTTGAGGGTTTTTTTTCTTTGCTGTGAAGTGCTGTATGTATTGTCGGTGCTCCGCAGTTTTCTTTTTTTTCCCCTCGTTGTCCAAAGCTTTATAGCCGAGGGCGATAACGGAGTTAGATTCTGCCGGTTATTCGTGGTTCTTAAAAATTACTTGTGTAACATTTTAAGATTTGAATACGTACAGAGTCAATTTTATTATTATTATATATATATATATATATATATATATATATATATATATATATTTTTTATGGACTCTCCCGTCGATTTCGACGTATGAGCGTCTAACACAGACAACCACACAGAGAATTGTCTAAAGTGGTGAAGGCTTGTGTAGCACCATCCACACTTTTTGGAATTGCTGATAACAAAGAATAGGTACAGACGTCTGCCACAGATGGCATGAACAGCAGACCTCAGTTATTTAACCCATAGCTGGAGGGAAGGGATGGATTAATACCTTACCAAGAATACCAGTGCGTAAGTGAATGCAAAGTGTTCGACTGGAATTGGAACTCGGCTCACGGATTTTCCCCTCCAACTCGACATCCATTGGATCACAACGCACATCTGTCAATAACGCTTACAGCAACTGGTATTTCCAAGTGGTCAACCATCTAAGTACTGACCAGGCTTAACGTTGCTTAACTTCGGTGATCGAGCGAGAACCGGTGTATTCAACGTCATATGACCGTAAGCAATATATACATACATATATATATATATATATATATATATGTGTGTGTGTGTGTGTGTGTGTGTGTGTGTGTGTGTGTGTGTGTGTGTGTGTAACACAATAATTAATTGTTCTTCTTAATAAAGTATAACTACGTATAACATAATTATTTAATCCTAATTCTGGCCTAAACATTTTGTCCCCTTTACTCATAGATAGTAGTAAAAAAAAACTATTGTTCAATAATAATAAAAAAAAAATCCAACCTCCTGTTAAAAAAATTGTCTACCCATTTAAAAAATCTAAAGTCACACTATGTATCTTATCCAGGCAAAATTAAAAAGTGACATGTCTCGATCCAAGACATCCTGCCCCCTTTCATAACCCAAATATTTAAATCTCCATGGTTACATAATTCTCAATTTCGATTGAACAATTTTGGCACACCTAAAGCATTTTCCTCCAACTACCACTCCCTAATTTTCTAAATAATCATGAATTCATCTTATATTTTCAAAATAAATCATTTTCATCATTTATTTTAACATATCACCTGAAGAGGAACAGTTTTGTTTTGAAACATGAAAATTGTTTTGTGTAGTGATATTATGCTTTCATAGACCTTAGTAATAACAAAATTGCAATATATATATATATATTTTGTTTTTTTAATTTTTCCATTGCTTTCTGCCGTAGACTGGTTGCCAGCCAAAGCTATAGAACCCAATCTGTCCTATTATTTAACCCATAACTGGAGGGAAGAGCCGGATTATTACCTTTCCCAAGGGTATTTGTGCGTAAGTGAATGCAAGGAATTCAACTGGAATTCGAACTTGGCTCTCCGATTTTTCGTTCCGAGCCTATATCCACTGCACCAGAACGCAATATCAAGGCAAAATAGAGAAATACATTTAGTTTTCCTCACTACATACAGGGTGCGATGGATGAATTGTCGTCTAAATGACGCCAAAATGAAAATAACAGTGAGACCTCATTTTAACATATATATTTTACACTTGAAATACAAAGTAAAGTAAATTTATTCAATAAAATCACCAATGGATTCAACCAATATTCTTTTGTTTGTTTTCTAGTAGATGTGAAAACTTTTTTAAACTTTTGTTCGAATGATGTGCGGCGCAGCGGATATCGGCTTGGAACGAGAAATCGGCGTGCCGAGTTCTAATTTCAGATAGCGGAGGTACCTGACCGGGTGTGACAGCAGTGTTCAATGCATGGGTGGATGGTGGATTTGTGTATGTGCAGGATGGATTCAGGCAGAAAAAACTTTCTGGCCCTGTGCAGTGAACCAACCTTCTTAGCAGCAGATTTAGCTATAGATTAAATGTAGTCAATCCACTTGAGGTTGGTTGAGAGAGTTAGGTTGAGGAGGTGCACTGTTTTGCTTTCAGGGAGACTAGCCTGGTCCATGCTAATGGGAGGTAGGAGCGATTGTCTATGGTGGTTAAAAGACAGTGTCATTATTCTCTCTTGGATCTACCTGTGATATCTCTTTTAGTTGTTGCTGCTGTTGGTATTTCTCAACTGAAGTGATTTATGTTATTTGGTACAGTTCTGTGTGATTATGTAGCATCAGCCTAGAATGTTCAAAGAAGGATAGTCTTTGCCAATAAGCTCATACTTCACTTGTTCAAAACTATTTTTAACCAGAAATAGAAAGTGGTTGTGTACTGTTAACAGTTTAAATGTTTTTTAAATGAGTTTGAATGACATCCATATAACATTTTCAATCTGACAAGGCTATTTAAGAACATAACTCGAGTCTTAGTGTTGTGCAAAACTACCTCTCGCACAGCCTATTCCATATTCCATTTCTCCTATACTAAATCTTTCATGACTGATCCATTAACCAAATTGTTATTCTTCTTCTATGTGCCCTGTCCCTTCAGGACATAGGCAATCATGGCCTTCCACGTTTCCCTATCCCTGGTGGCTCTTAGCACGCCTACTCCTGTTACACCATGCAATCCTCATTCCATCATCCATCTGATTAGGTCCTTCAAATATGTTATCCGTGAGATTTCACTGTCTCTTTTTCCCTCTATCTGGCCTGTTAGTATCAGGTTCTCCAAGCCCTCCTTCCTCAATGCGTGTCCCAGGAACTTCAGCTGTCTCTTCCTGATGCACAGTATTAATTTCCTTTTCGTTTCCATCATTTCCAAGACCTCATCATTGCTCACATGCTTGATCCATGAAATTCGCAACATCCTTCTGTAGAACCACATTTCAGTTGCTTCAAGTTTTTCCTTCATCTTTGATGATATTGTTCAGCATTCACTGCCATATTGAAGGACGGACATCACATAGCAATCCAGTACTCTCTTCTTTGTTTCTAGTGAAATTGTCCTTACTCAACTTCTGGAATGCTTTCTTCGCCATGCCAATTAGCCTTAGGATCTGTGTGTTGCACTTTCTGTCTTCTGTTATAACACTTCCCAGGTATTTAAATTTTTGTATCTACTTGATTCTAGTATCACCGACCTGTATTCGGCATATTGGGTTGCCCTTTTTACTGATGACCATGCATTCAGTTTTCGTGCAGTTTATTTGTAGTCCTTTCTTGTTACTTTCTTCAGCTACCTTCTGTAGGAGGTCTTGTAGTTTCCTTTCTGTGTCTGCTATCAGCAATGTTTAATTTAAAATTGATTTTTGTATTGTAAAATATTTAATAGCATTATAATTTGTCTGTTTCCCCCCCCCCCCACAACTTTGACCACATGGTATTGCAAAAAGAATATGCATTTGCCAGAAATACTCAAATAAAAACAGAAGTTCTCTTTGAGGAAGGACAAAATTTCAAAGAAAATAGCTTCTGTTTACTGGGTATGAAATGCTAAGTTTTGCTAAAATTTGTAGTTCCGTTTTGTTAGAATCACAGGTAAGGGAGAGAAAAAAAATTCTTCATTTCACTGTTTCTCATGCTTTGTTTTCAATATTTTTTTTTCAGAATAATTTAATTTTTTCTTTTGTTTTTTTTTGTTGTATCAAGTTTATAAATATATTAATGTTTAATTTAAAATTGATTTTTGTAGTGTAATATATTTAATAGCATTATAATTTGTTTGTCTGTCCCCCCACCCCAGCCTTAGATCACATGGGATTGCAAAAAGAATATGCATTTGACAGAAATACCCAAATAAAAACAGAAGTCCTCTTTGAGGAAGGACAAAATTTCAAAGAAAATATCTTCTGTTTACTGGGTATGAAATGCTAAGTTTTGCTAAGATTTATGGTTCTGTTTTGTTAGAATCACAGGTAAGGAAGAGAAAAAAAATTTTCATTTCACTGTTTTTCATGCTTTGTTTTCAACTTTATTATTCTTTTTTTTTCAATTGGAGTAGATAGACTAAACTATCGCCCGGTTCACACTCCACCCACATCTATTGAACAGGTGAAGAGGCTCATCCCCTGTTTTCTGTTTAGGATGCGGTTTCCGGTTTTCTCTTTTCCAATCTTTTCACTCTTTTCCTTATTTTTTATTTTTTTTTCAATTGGAGTAGATAGACTAAACTATCGCCCGGTTCACACTCCACCCACATCTATTGAACAGGTGAAGAGTCTCATCCCTTGTTTCCTGTTTAGGATGCGGTTTCCGGTTTTCTCTTTTCCAATCTTTTCACTCTTTTCCTTATTTTTTATTTTTTTTTCAATTGGAGTAGATAGACTAAACTATCGCCCGGTTCACACTCCACCCACATCTATTGAACAGGTGAAGAGTCTCATCCCTTGTTTCCTTGTTTAGGATGCGGTTTCCGGTTTTCTCTTTTCCAATCTTTTCACTCTTTTCATTTATTTTTTTTTTTTTCAATTGGAGTAGGTAGACTAAACTATCGCCCGGTTCACACTCCACCCACATCTATTGAACAGGTGAAGAGTCTCATCCCTTGTTTCCTGTTTAGGATGCGGTTTCCGGTTTTCTCTTTTCCAATCTTTTCACTCTTTTCCTTATTTTTTATTTTTTTTTCAATTGGAGTAGATAGACTAAACTATCGCCCGGTTCACACTCCACCCACATCTATTGAACAGGTGAAGAGTTTCATCCCTTGTTTCCTGTTTAGGATGCGGTTTCCGGTTTTCTCTTTTCCAATCTTTTCACTCTTTTCCTTTATTTTTTTTTTTTCAATTGGAGTAGATAGACTAAACTATCGCCCGGTTCACACTCCACCCACATCTATTGAACAGGTGAAGAGGCTCATCCCTTGTTTCCTGTTTAGGATGCGGTTTCCGGTTTTCTCTTCCAATCTTTTCACTCTTTTCCTTTATTATTCTTTTTTTTCAATTGGAGTAGATAGACTAAACTATCGCCCGGTTCACACTCCACCCACATCTATTGAACAGGTGAAGAGGCTCATCCCTTGTTTCCTGTTTAGGATGTGGTTTCCGGCTTTCACTTTTCCATTCTTTTTACCCTTACGTAGCCCCCTGCGCATCAGTGGCGTTACCGCCTTGCTCGGGGTGATATGATTAAAAAAATAAAAAAAAAATTCACTTACGCGCAAATACCCTTGGAAAAGATATTAATCCGTCGCTTCCCTGCAGTTATAGGTTAAATAACAGAACAGATTGGGTTCTATAGCCTTGGCTGGCAACCAGTCTACGGCAGAGAGCAATGGCAACCTACTGCGGGATAATCATCTGCTCAGTCAGTAATTTCTCTTTCAAGACATGATCGACCAAAGCGTGTATCACGTATGGCAGTTAACTGACTGACTGAATATAATAGTTGAAAACATGATTAAGGCTTCTACTGGGCATAATGTGGTGGATCAGTTTTATATTATTATGAAGTAATAAACCGATCCTCCACTAATTACTACTTAATAATATAATACGTCTCTTCCCCCTCTAGCTATGCTTAAAAAAACAGGAAAGATTCGGTTCTACTACAGCCTTGGCTGGCAACCACTCTATGGCAGAAAGCAACCTACTGCGGGAAAATCATCTGCCCAGTCAGTCATATATCTCTTTCGAGACATGATCGCCCAAAGCGTGTATACACGTATGGCACTTAACTGACTTTATATTTTTACTTTGTTTAATGTGGCATCTTCCTGTTGTTCATCTGTCGAAGTTAAGGATTTCAGGATCGTGGAGCACGAGAATGTATCTGTCACGATATTGTCTGAACCTTTACTGTAGCAGATATCTGAAGTAAATTGGGATGCATAGTCCAGTTGTTGTGTATCTCTAGGTGTATATTTTTCAGCATTCACATGTAAAACGTAAGTGAGGGATTTGTGATCTGCAAAAGAAAATTAAATTTTCGTCCCTCTGCAATGTCAATACTCATCTATTAACCACTTGACTCTAGTTCTTTCACCACCTCGTATATCCTTTCCTTTCTCTCCACCTTTGAAACTGTCATCACACCTGTATTCCCATCCTTCTCTTGCTCCTTTCTAATTGGTTCATCTTTCTCTTCACTCTCTTCTACTTAATCTTTTTACTCTTATGTAGCCCCCTGCACATCAGTGGCATTACCGCCTTGCTCGGGTTGATACGATTAAAAAATGCCAAAAATACTTTATGGATAAGTAAATTGGGAGTAACTCTCTCGAGAAAGTGGTGCATTTTTGTTGTGCAGTGTTTAATTTGATCGAGAAGAAAGACATCGACTCTTCTGGGCCATTTTGTTTCAGATGTAGAACCGCTCCAATTGAATCTCCTGAGGCGTCGGTTGCCAATGTGATTGCAGAGTTAGCATCGTCACTGATATAAGATAGCTTGATAAAATCTGATAACGCTTTTTTATCGTCATGAAATGAAGCTTTAAGTCTATCAGTATTTTTGCATTTTTCTTCTTTTGAGTTTTTGCAACAAGTTCGTAAGCGGGGTCAAAATTCTGGAACAACCTGGAATAAATCTACAGTAGTAATTCATTAAACGGAGAAATCCTCGTAGTTATCGCTGTGATGTTGTTTGCGGGAAATTGTGTATTGTTGTACGTTCTCTGAGAGAAGGCGTGGTCAATCACATGGTACAAGAAATTCAACTTAGAAACGGCTAAATCATATTTGTTGTTATGGGGAAACACACCTATTCTCAGATAATGGACTCTCCCTTCTATATTAATAAGATTTAACAGGAAATTAACGGGAGAAGTTCTTGGGAAGTTCATAGGAGTTATTTAAAGTTCAATTGGAGTTCAGTAGAACTTTTAGTTCCAGTTTGGACATAGTTGAACTAAGGCAGTTGATATTAGTCGGCAATTAGCCGAATACTAAGAAGTCAGCTTACAGTGGAAGATTACCAAGTTCCTAACATTTTGGGTGCGTTAAGTCGATTAGCAACCGACATAGCCCGATTATAACCTTCAGTACGAAAACTACTCCACAACATTTGTGTACATTGATCTTTAATCCAAAAGGTACGAGTCTCTCAAAAAACTTGTATATGGTGTTTGCTATCACGATAAGTATGTCATCGATATAAGCAAAAGTAAAGAGCAATCATTTCATAACTTCGTCAATATGCTTCTGAGTGGTTTGGGCGGCATTACGTAACCCAAATAGCATCTTCGTAAATTCATAAAGTCCACAGAGAATGGTAATTGAAGTTTCCTTTATGTCTTCTTCTTCTAGAATTTGTTAGTATGCCTTAACTAAATCCAATTTTGTGAAAATTGGTTCCCTGTAAACCTAAGGCGAAATCGTCTAAATGCGGGATGGAGTATCTATCTGGAACTGTTTTTGAGTTGAGATTTTAAAAATTCCCACAAGGTCGCCATATGCCTGTGTCTGGCTTCGGAAGCATGTGTAGCGGAAAGAAGTATAGGCTATTTGAAGGTTGTATGATGTCTAATTGCAACATACATTGAAATTCGTCTGTGACACGTTTCCCTCCGGCTGGCTGGCTGGCTGGTTGGTTCGCTCGCTCGTTCGGGAACGGATCCTGCTGCGATGATTTCGAAACGGTATCAGTTATGTCGACGCTTTCGGGCCGCTGTTGGTCGTAATGATCTCGTCACAGAAACTGGTCCTCAAGACGTCTATTACAACAACTGACCTACTGCCCACGTTGTGATTTAATCTCAGAAAGTCGCGTTGTGCAAATCCAGTAGCCGTATTTCTACCAGAAACAGACCGGACACTTGTGTACACTTGTGGTTAAAAACAAAATAAGCATGGCACAAAAAACGTAAATAAATGAATAAGGCAGCAGATGCCTGGAGAGTTACGAAGAAAGTTTTTATAAAAAAATAATTATTAGTTACAGGAGCAGATAATACAATTTTCGGAATGATAATACAGTTGTCGGAATGCCAGTTTAAAACAGAGAGAGAGAGAGAGAGAGAGAGAGAGAGAGAGAGAGAGAGAGAGAGAGAGTTCAGTTTCAAAATATCATAATCTTCAAAATAAAAATGTCTTTTCTAAGTTTCGTTTAAGTAAACAAATTTTCATGAAAGGCTTTTCACGTATTCTCTATCATAATTCTCTATGTAACTTTTAAAACAACAAAGTTCTTTCAGGTTGTTATCGGAGCTTAACGGAATCTACCGAATCAGAGGCAGTTAATGGCTGCAGCGGTGTGGGGTTGTTTTATCCTTGTCGCCTGAAAACTCTCTCCTAGCTTCTGATTTTTCTCGCTGAGTCACTATTTTTATAACCATCCCCAATCCTCTCTGGAGATCTAGCCGACTCAAAGCTTTTGACCAATGAGACCATTTTCCACCCACACGATTTGCGGGGAGCCATGGCTCGACGAATGAAATATCAACAGCTCACATGACGTTATGTCTTTCTGGCTTCGTTCTTTTGATTACATCATCTGTCTTCCGATCCTACAATATGTCCCCAGGAAAAACTGTTGAGGATCACCGAAGTTAAGCAACGTTGAGCCTGGTCAGTACTTAGATGGGTGACTGCTTCGGAATATCAGGTGCTGTAAGTGTATAGTGAAGGATGTGCTTTGTGGTTCAGTGGATATCGGCTCGGAAAGTGAAATCGGTGAGCCGAGTTCGAATTCCAGTTGAATACCCTGCATTCACTTAAGCACTGCTACCCTTGGGAAAGGTATTAATCCGTCCCTTCCCTCCAGTTATGGGTTAAATAACAGGGTAGAACTTTGGGACCCTGCCCTTAAAATAAACAAATCCCAATGAATCTTGATACTCGAAAAGAAAAAAGTATTACCAGAAACAAAACTTATATAAAAAAACAATAAATTGTTGAAAGAAAAAGGTATTACCAGCAATAAATAAATAAAAATTTAGTTGGCAATAAATGACCCGCTGAGGTTGATTTGCCATAAAAACAAAACAACCAACCAATCTTCCGTTGTATTAAACCAAACAATACGTTTTTTGCTATTTTGTATTTGTCTAGACGTAATCTGCGTGGTGATGCGTAGCTAGGTGGTCCAGTTGTGGTGATATAGTGTTTAGCAGCGTGACAGATTTTATTTGTATGTTTTAAAGAAGTGGTAAGTGTAGGAAATTTCTATTTAACTCCTGTAGACCATTAGCCATTAGTATTGCCGAAATAATTCCTGTTGACGTGTAGAGTGAGGGGAATTTCTTTCTCCTTAGCTTAGTGTTATTGTCGATGAGAGAGTGTGTAGCCATATTTACTGATAAGTCAAAATGAGACAAGAGATCTGCTCCTAGCATTGGTGTTTTCACTTCTGCTTGTGTGAAAATCCACAGAAAAGATGTTAGCAGAACCAAATCGAGCGTTAGTGTCTCACTGTATGTTTTGATTTTTGATCCATTTACGGCCTGCAGCGTATGTTTGGGTATGACAGGTTTTTTGATTTCTTTTGTATTCGGTGGAATCACACTGATGAGCCGATGTCGACCAATAAATAAATAATTTTTGTCCTGGATAGAAAATAGGTGATTCCCTTGTTTTAATCCAGCAGATAATGTCGTCTATACTTTCTGCTGGAATAATAATTTCCCTGGTGTTGTGTATAAGTGTGTGAGGTCCTTGAATTGAAATTCCATGGTCCTGTGTACCTCTTTGCGTCTCTTCCAAATTTATGATACCAACAGATATCGTAGATAAGCCGCTTTCTGAAGAAAGACTTTGATCTCCCTCTAAATCTGTTTGATGAGTACCATTGATATCTAAATTTTGGACGGGAACGTTGAAATTTTAGTTTTCGTACAAGACTTTGGATTTACAAGGTGAGGTTAGCCATTTATTTATATAGCTGCAACAACTCATCTGACTAGTTTGTTAATGTCGCCGTATCTGTTGGTGCATGTAATGTGGCGTGTTTTGGTTGTTGTCGTGTATTTTGTCTGCCATTAATACTGAGCATAAGGAAAAGACAGCTTATGATTCATGGGATATGCAGCGAGGAAGGAAGTCTTGGAGAACCTGATACTAACAGGTCAGATAGAGGGAAGGAGAGACAGAGGAAAGCAGCGGATAACATATTTGAAGGGTCTGATCAGGTGGATGACAGAATGAGGGTTGTGTGGCGTAACAGGTAAAAGCGTGCTAAGAGCCACCAGGGTTAGGGAGACGTGGGAAGCTATAATCGCCTACGTCCTGAAAGGAGGGGGCAAATAGAAGAAGATCTGATTTTATGTGCATGCGTTTTCTACCTTTTGAAACTTCCGCTCTTCATTTTGTACCCTCTTCCTTCCTTCCTTCCTTCCTTCCTTCCTTCCTTCCTTCCTTCCTTCCTTCCTTCCTTGCTCCCTTCCTTCCTTGCTCCCTTCCTTCCTTTCTTCCTTCCTTCTTTTCTTTCTTCCTTCATTCCTTCCTTCTTCTTACTAAAATGAAACAGTGTCACTGATATATCTTTTTTTTTTTACAATCAAAACAGAGCGGTCCATTATTTATCTGTGGTAATGGCAGTGTGTAAAACAAAACAAAAACAAAAAAACACGACAACAAAATATATAACTATAGAACAAGCATAATAGTATGATATATCGACCCATAATGTTGCCATGAATTAATATCACACGCTACAAGCAGTAAAAAATATTCGTCAGAATGCCCCGTCTAAAATCTTGTCAATATAACATATTTTATTATATTTCGGTTTATTAAGAAGAAGTGTTCTAATAGGAGATGGAAAGTGCGATACAGAGATCCAAATGCGAATTGGCATGGCGAAGGACGCGTTCCAGAAGCTGAGTAAAGTACTAAGACATGGGAAAATTTAACTAGAAACAAAGAAGCGAGTACTAGATTGCTATGTGATGTCAGTTCTTCAATACGGCAGTGAATGCTGGACAATATCATCGAAGATGAGGAAAAAGCTTGAAGCAGCGGAAATGTGGTTCTACAGAAGGATGCTGCGGATATCATGAACCGAGCATGTAAGCAACGATGAAGTGTTGGAAAGAATGGCAACGAAAAGAAAATTAATAGTTATCATCAGGAAGAGACAACTGAAGTTCCTGGGACATGCAATGAGGAAGGAGGGCTTGGAGAACCTGATACTAACAGGCCAGATAGAAAGAAAAAGAGAGAGAGAGAGAGAGGAAGGCAGCAGATAGCATATTTGAAGGGCCTGATTAGGTGGATGATGGAATGGGGGTTGCGTGGTATAACAGGAGAAAGAGTGCTAAGAGCCACCAGTGATAGGGAGATGTGGAAAACCATGATCGTCTACGTTCTGTAAAAGGGCACATAGAAGATGATATATGCCAACTATTCATAAGAAATTATAATGTGGATATAAAGTCGGGGATCAAATTTATATTAGAATCAATATATAAACTGATCCCTCATTTTATGACCATGCTAATTTCTATACATTTATATTCTATATTTACGGGCTTGAGCTAGTGGATGTCAGAGCTGGTTTTGGGTGGTGTAACAGGAGAAAGCGTGCTAAGGGCCACCAGTGATAGGGAGATGTGGAAAGCCATGATCGCCTACGTCCTGAAAGGAAAGGGCACATAGAAGAAGAATATATGTGCGAACTGTTTATAAGAAATTATAATGTGGATATAAAGTGGGGGATCAAGTCTATATTATAATCAATATATAAACTGATCCTTCATTTTGTGGCCATGCTGGTTTCTATACATTTATATTCTAGATTTATGGGCTTGAGCTAGTGGGTGGCAAAAGCGGGGTTTGGCTGGTGTAACAGGAGAAAGCGTGTTAAGAGCCACCAGTGGTCGGGAGACGTGGAAAGACATGATCGCCTATGTCCTGAAAGGACAAGGCTCATAGAAGAAGAAAAATGATATATGCAAAAAGTTAGACATCCAAAGGAATATACATTAGCCTAATAGAAGTATGTGTGATCAAAGAGAAGCTTTAAATCTGAACTCGGGTTTAAACAGACGAACGATGAAATCATTTGAAATTGGGATGGACACGAGGTTATATTGTAATTTATAATCTACGCAACCTTCAATAAACCTGTCACTTCTTCGGCTCCTTGGCTTTGGCGCAGATTTTTGCTTTTATGAGTGGCGAGATCTGAGTAATGGGAGACTTTGTTGCCAAGTGCCTGGAGCACTTTTTCATTTCCAAGACAGGAAAACCTGATTACACGGTCGGTAATATGTTGGCTGAACGGCGAGGAAATTATTGTTTGGCAATGAAGAAGAAGAAGAAGAAAATGCTGATTATGGTGATGATGATTTTTGGCATTGATGCTAATTAAGAAGTTGGTACGAGACAGGAAGAAAAAAATATATGAGGAGAAATCAGAAAACAAAATTGGAAGTTCCAAATAAAAACTGAAGAATTCCATACATTCCCTGGAAATCTTATTGGTATCAGTTAAGTGCCATACGTGATAAACGCTTCGGACGATCCTGTCTCAAAAGAGACATGACTGACTGGGCAGAAGATTATCCCGCAGAAGGTTGCCATTGCTTTCAGCGGTAGACTGGTTGCCAGCCAAGGCTATAGAACCCAATCTGTCCTGTTATTTGACTCATCGCTGGAGGGGGAAGATATATATTATTAAGTAGTAATTAGTGGGGGATCAGTTTATTACTTCATAACAATAGAAAACCGATCCCGCACTTTACGACGAGTAGAAGACTTAATCATGATTCCAACTATTATATTCAGTCAGTCCGTTAAGTGGCATACGTGATACACACTTTGGGCGATCAAGTTTCTTTACAGATATGACTGACTGAGCAGAAGATTATCCCGCAGTAGGTTGCCATTGCTTTCTGCGGTAGACTGGTTGCCAGCCAAGGCTATAGAACCCAATCTGTCCTGTTATTTGACTCATTGCTAGAGAGGGAAGAGATGTATCATATTATTAAGTAGTAATTAGGGGGATCGGTTTATCACTTCATAACAATAGAAAACCGATCCCGCACTTTATGACCAGTAGAAGCCTTAATCATTATTCCTACTATTATATTCAGTCAGTCAGTTAAGTGCCATACGTGATACATGCTTGGGCGATCATGTCTCTTTTGAGACATGACTGACTGTGCAGAAGATTATCCCGTAGTAGTTTGCCCTTATTTTCTTATTTGTATACACAGGTAATTAAACAGAGACACACGCACAAATATATATATGTATATATATTAGTCATCCACATACAAGCCTTTTTCGCTGTGGCACAGCTCATCAGCCGGGAGCGAAGCTCGACCGATTTGGTGTCAGTCGGAGTCGCTACTCCCTAAGCGATAGGTGCATGGAATGTAAGAAGGGAAATGTTAGCGTCTTATATATATATATATGAGGTGTATACACACACCAGTCACCGAGAGAACGCAATTCATTACTGAAAAGTATATATATGCGATTTTTTAATCGCCGCTTAGATGTGGCACAAGGCCGAACGTATGGGACACCGAGTGAGGATCGAACTCATTAGTCAACCAGTCAGTGTAACTAATTCTAGCGAGACAAGCTTGCTAACCATTACACCACGTCCAGGTGTCCACTGAAGAGTATATATATATATATATATATAGTCATTCGCAGACAGATCTGTTTCGCTCTATCACAGCTTATCAGTACGGTTAGACAGCCGATTGCCTTTTACCCAGGATTGAAACCTGACCGAATTGGCGTCAGCTTCTGAGCAGACGTTTTAGCGTGTATATTATCATTATACACGCCCAATAGCTGAGAGTGTTCTAATTCATTGCTGAATGAACGATGCGTAGATGTCAGAGTAGCTACTGTTTTTCAAAGTCTACCATTCTCCCAGAGTGCTCAATCAGTGTGTATGTGAATGGAACGACTTGAAGTTTCATGCACTACGCAATCACCAGGTGCATATAACAAACTATATACAAAATATTACAATATTCAGTTGTCTTGGTACTGCGTTGGCCTATTGGCGGTGTTGGGTTGTGCCTTGCCGCTCTATATAGTCAGTAAAATAAATAAAATATTACATATAAATGACTGTGATCTATACAGGAATGACATATTAACTGGGTTATTAATTTACATTGGATGATTACCTAGTGCATGAGTCTCCGAATGGCGCCACTTATGGAATATTAACTGCATAATTAATAGGTCTATTTATACTATGTTAAGCACTGTTTTATTAACACCTGAATAATATTTTATGCAAGTGTGTATACCAATATGTATATTTATTAATACACACACACACACACACACACACACACACACACACACACACACACACACACATATATATATATATATATATATATATATAAAACGGGCCATATTATTATTAGGCCACCCCAGTTCTTTAAAAGAAATGTATTTCATACTATTTTTAAGTGGATAATTCTCAATGAAAATAGAATGGTTCTTTTGTTCTTTGGTTCTTTGCAAAATTTTACAAGGCCGGAAAGCAAAGATGAACTCGTCCGAATCAGTTTAAATTTTCTTCATTCTTTCATTGATGAAACTGAAAGAGAGGTAATTATTAAATTTTTAGAAATTCATTTGGTGCACATGTTATTGTGCAGTATTAACAAAAGAACCATTCTATTTTCATTTACGATTATTCACTTGGCAATAAATACTAAAAATTAGTATGAAATACATCATTTTTTTAAAACACTGAGATGGCCTAATAATTATGGCCAGCAGTGTATATATATATATATATATATATATATATATATTGAATATCTTTTCTTTAAGATAATTTGAATCGTCGATATACATCAATAATCTTATTTTTAAAAGAAGTACTTTAGTAAGTTTACTTTAAGAATGTCTATTATTTCCAAGAATTGTTATATTAGAAAGATTTAATGTATTGTATTTGTTAAATTATTTATAAATTGCCATGAATAGCTTTATATTTAAGCGCACATTTTAGGAAATGCATTTCGAGATGAAAGCTTTGTTTTGTTCATCTCTGACTATTAGTTCAGTATCTTAGATTTCTTTCTCTATCATTTATCACTCAAATATTTTTAACAGCATTTGCCGATAATTTTATTCTTTTATTCTTTTTTAATTTATTGATTGTAGTAACATGAGAATTTTTTCATGAATGAGGCCATATTTCAATTTTGTAAAAAAAATATTTGATTCGTAACGTTATTTTTTTTGTTTACTTTTTCACTTCTGGTTCAGTAGTAAATTTCCTCTTTTATTATTTATCTTTCAATTTTTTTATCGTTTCACCCCCCAAGCAAGACAAGACCGCCACAGATGCCCAGGACATTACAGTGAGAAAAGAAGGAAAAAAAAGAAACAAGGTACAAGGGATGTCGAAGAAAGGAGAAGAAAAAAGTGGTAAGCTGTGAGTAGAAGATAGCAATTGACGTTGCATTAGCAACAACAAGACGTTGCATTAGCAACAACAATAATAAAAATGTTCTCATATTTGATGATAATGTTATACTTTATTATTTTCTTATTTAATACTTGTTTTATATAATTGACATTTAAATAATAACTAGCGTTTTATATAATTAACATTTAAATAATAACCGGCGTTGCTTGGGTGTAATGAAAGCTTTAAAACTAATCTATGGTCCTGGAGCTCAGACTCAGCCTAAAGAATATTTGTGTGAAGTTTGGTGAGAATCGGATAAAAATTGTGGATTTGTATAAAGGACATACAGACAGATAAACAGACACACACACAAATATCTTGCCTTATATATATATATATTATCGATTTTCTGCACTATTGTAAGAACTGCAACCTTGAAACTTCTGAATATCGTTTCTTATGTCTTTGTCTATGAGTGTATCAAATTTCATTAAAATCGAACCACTCCTTCTATGACCCGAGTTTTTCGATTATCGATTTTCGATATTTATTGGAGGTACCTCGAAAAAACCTAGCTAAGAACACACGCAGAAGTTTATAGTACAACTGTGTAAATTTTCAAGAAAAGCAGTTCAGCCGTTTCGGCGTCTATAGGTAACGGACACACACACACACACACACACACACACACACACACACACACAGAGACAAAGTTCCTTTTATAAATAAGTTTAGATTAGTCAAAATGGTACATTTGATGACGGCTTCTTTACTCCGACATCTAGTGTAAAATATATATGATCGTTCCTTGTCAAAGTAGAAGGCTTACTAGGCTTACTGTCTCAGTGATCCCCAGAGTGATGCCGTCTATGGTTACAACGTCGTGATCAATCCCCAAAGAAGCGGTGACACATTCTGGCGGTCGAAATTTAAGAGTTCAAATTGACAAAACCTCTGATGTGTTTAGTCTCATTAACTACTCGAGCATGTAACATGCGTACGTTGATTGACATCAAGACCACACAGAGAGAAAAACAGCGTTAGTGAGCCGTTAGCTGACCCATTTTGACATCGACATGGCTGCTTTAAGCGAAACATAAGAGAAATCGGATCCAGCTATTTTAGAAAGGGAAGGAGGCAAGCGAGTAACATCAGACCGTCTGCAGTCACTCTCTCACCGGTGTGACGTGGCTTCCCTGTGCCTCTACTATAAATACTTTCACGGCTTCTGCTCCGATGAACTTAAACCACTGGTGCCCTCTAGGTATGAATTTGCACGAGATACTAGATTAGCAACTAGGTCCCACCCTTTTATGATAAGATGTAACCACAATTTCTACTCTGACAGCTTCTTTTCTCGCACTTCCCGCCTGTGGAATTCCCTTCCGTATACTTTCTTCCCCGATGGCTGCAATCTCCAGGAGTGTAAAATGTAGGGTCAATAGACGCCTCCTAACACACTAACTGGCAGCCATTCTCTCAAACACTTTTCCCATCCACGCAACCCTCACCCTCGGTATCCTTACTCGTCTATCACCCTCCTTCTGACATTTCCTATCACTTTCCCCTATGCAACCCCCTAACCACTTTTTTTGCATCACTTTCCCCTATGTAACCCCCACCCACTTTTTCTCATCACTTTCCCCTATGTAAGCCCTAACCACTCTTTAACATCACTTTCCCCTATGTAACCCCCTAACCCCTCTTTCTCATCACTTTCCCCTATGTAACCCGCTGCGCAACAGTGGCAGTGCTTGGGGTAAAATGATTTTAAAAAATCGCGAACGCTTAATGACCCTCCTGATTTCACTGAAGTATCGTACTTTCCCGGCTTTCATCTCCGTCTATGCACCCACACTTGTCTCTGACGACACTATCAAAGAATTATTTTACTGCTTTTTAGACTTAAAAATCCCAATCACCCAAGTGTCGGATAAACTCGTTGTTTTGGCAACTTCAAAGACAGAGTTCGTTGTGATAATCTTTCATGGAAGGGCATTCTCTGTTGCCATGGTATTGACAACTGCAACAAAAATGTGCACCTGCTTCTCGGTCTCTGTGCAGAACCCAGCCTGGCAGTGACTCACATTCTGTTCTGATTCCCGAAACAGCACAAAACAAACAACATGGCGACATTAAAGATACAAGCACTGGCACGTTTTGGACTATGTCCACATTCGATTTCGGACCGGGTGGATGAGGATCTTCGTCTTTTTTTACATTGACCTGTACCCTGGAATGTCTGTAGGCCTCATTATACAGGTTTGCAATCTGATTCGCAATTCCATTGTCGTCAGCAAACTGAAATTCTCGCGCTCAAGTGGTGTTACGAACTGAGGTGAGGTTGAAGAGTCCGCCTTGGAGTCAGTATTAGATGTCAATGCCAGTGCTGGTGGGGAATTTTGTTGATCATGGCGGCGAAATACCAGGAGAAGAGTGTCGAAGCTAACACATAGCCCTGTTAAAGGCCAACGGTGATTGGATTTTTTTTAAATAATCATATCGCCTCAAGCAAGGCATTTTACAGCCACTGTTTTGCAGGGGGTTACATAGGAGAAAAGTTATGAGAAAGAGTGACAGATTATAAGGGGTGTCAGGAAGTTGGTAAAAGAAAGATGAGAATACTGATGAAAGTGGAATGAACTGAGAAATGAGCATGAGAGAGAGGATGCAAGGTACTGAGATAGGAGATGACTGTTGAATTTGCATTTAAATTCTTGAAGATTGTAGCTGTCGGGAAAGCAAGTAAATGGAAGGGAATTCCACAGGCGGAAAGTGCAAGAAAAGAAGCTGATGGAGTAGAATTTGCGTTTACAATTTATTGGCTTCACAATAAAAGGGTGGGACGTAATTGCTAATCTTGCTGCTCGAATAAATTCATATATAGGGGATACCAGTGAGCTAATTTCATCAAAGTCTGAAAGGACACTCCTATGTTTCATTCCGTCGTGGAGTATATGGATCAGAGATACAAAGCAGTCCACACAGTCAAAGCGAAATAAGATTACCTACATTTCTGGTCTTGGGACGGTGTCGAAGATATTCTGGAGATCCTAGAGCAAAGGGGGGGGATCGCGAAGCCTTGGCAGGGGGGTCGCAACGTCTTGGCAGGAGAGCGTGATTTCTTCAAAGTGAAAACTTGACTCAGTTCTGGTGTGCTCTGTATCAGTCATACTCCAATGTCAACATGATAGCCTTACGTGTCCTTGTCTCATTTGCTTCAACCTATTTGTGTGAGGCAGGATTTTATACTCTTGTCAATATAAAAACAAAGAATAGGAACAGATTGGATGTTGGAGATGACATGAGACTGGCTCTAACAAACATTTGGCCACAAATCTCAAAGCTTGCTGCTGAAATGCAACATCAGGCATCTCACTAGCTGGGTTGGATAGCTTTTTACACCTATGATAATATTTTAAAAAATATATGTTCTTTTTGTGAATTCAGGTTAGACCAATGTGCTTTAATTTGGTAATAAATAATTGCAGAATTTTAAAATATTTTTAGATGTTTCTTCACAGAAAAATATTTTTTAGATGTTTCTTCACACAAAATAAAAAAGAAAATTAAGCTGCTGATAGTAAGCCCTAAGTAGGGGGTCGCATGGATTTCAAACTTTTAGGTAAGGGGTCGTAAGTGCCAAAGGGTTGGGCAACACCGTCCTAGAAGATAAACGTTCGTGTTCTTCTGTTCACAATGCTTCTGGTGCTATCGCGCACAGAGGACCATATCGGAAATCACATTAGGGTTCTGGAATCATCCCTTCCGACACAAAGAGGGGCCAATTCAATAGTATTTGAGCAGAGATATTGACACCAGTGCCGCGATAATTTTTGTACAGTGCGCTGTCCTATTTTTTGAATATTGTGACAATGTCGTATTTAAAGTCCTCAGGGACTGTTTAATCTTCCCAGATTTTCTGTATCGGGAGCATTAGCCAGGTTTTCAGTTCGAAGCGATCGTGGCAGAAAAATTGCAGAGGCACATTGTCGGGGTTTGGTAACATTACAGGCTTTCCTGAAGTGAAGAGCTTTCGTCAATTGATGGAAGGCTGGTGGAAGTGACATCTAATGCCTGACAGTGAGATAGTGGGTGTCGCAGGAGATTTTCCAGAACATGGTAGTTAAGAAGGCTCTGGAAGTGTTTTTTTCTAGGCTGAATTGAGGATCATTATATATATATAAAATAAGGGTGATTTTTAAATGTCTGGAACGGAACGGAAATATTCCCATTAATTTCAGTGGGGAAAATTATTTTGAGATACGAGTCTTTTGAGTTCTATCTTGGAACGAATTAAACTCGTATTCCAAGGCATTACTGAATTTCTATCCTGTTCGGGCTGTAATTTTCATCCGCAATCTACACCAGGTTCTCCATAATTTCGGCTTTAAGCCACACTTAGAAAATCACAATTCCGAGACGTGTGATTACATAAATTATAACCATTAGAGAATTTATCTTCCGTATCTTTGTCAACTTCCAAAGTTTTCTGCACGTCTTAGATTCATCATTTTACAACTGATAGCATTCTTCTGCCACGGCGACAATTCTTCACCTTTTCAGTTAGACATTAACTCAGTTTCGTTTTTGTTCACTTTTGTTCCTTGGCTCTTTCTTTCGTTTTTGTTTTTTCATTTATTTATTCGTTCAGTCAAGTGCCAATCACAACCCACATAGTGTCAATCTGAAGGACTGATTTGCTTCAGTTATCCTTTGCTTGTTTTTATTCTTTTCCTAGTAAGTTTGTTATCAAATTTGTGGCATGGACTAACTCCTTTATGATACTCGGAAGAAAAACCTTAAACTAAAAAAAAAAAATGTAATAATGAACAAACAATGCACTGGAAAATAAAAGTGAAAGAGCACCATTTTTCTGTTATTATTATTGATCTTTTTCTTTCCCTTCTTTTTTGTTTGATTGTTTTCTTTCTTTTTAACACAATGTCAGAGACAGTTCTGTAATGTCTGAAAAGTTCGTATTTTCTTTTCGTAGAACACGCACAAGAAAGTTTCTATAATGTTCAAAATTTCATTTTTTTCTTTTCTTTTCAAAGTTCTTTAATGCTCAAAAAATTCGTTTTTTTTTCTTTTCGAAGAACACCCATCAATAAAATTTTATCGTGTTCAAAAGTTCGTTTTCTTCCATCTTGTTATCCCTCAAATTGCACCTCATCAACAGAAACCCTGATGCACAACCATACTCGTAGATGGTAATCGCATTTTCAAGTTCAAATTGACAATGCATACACCACGTGCAATTTTGTTCGAATTTGCATTAATACAGAATTTCCTAAATTTCAGTCATACTATGATTGAACACGGAAATATGCCATTATTTACAGTGTATATCATTTTAAGTCTGCCTGAAGGAAAAACATCAACCAAACAAAACAAAACGAAGAAAAACTACCTAAAAATCTGATCGTATCTGATTATGCTGGCATGCGCTTCAATCGGAGGATTAGTCCCAACACTTAGAATTCTAAGCTCCCAACTAATTTAGTCTAAAAATTGGTCTGTTTTACCACATAACGTTTTCCTCACGGACTACTAGTTCAAACCTTTAAAAACAGTAATCGTCAATTCGGAATCGAATCATTTACATTTCCTCCGTAATGGTAAAAGAGAAAATTCCTCTCAAAAAGCTATTTTCCTGAGAATTGCTACATTGTTGAACAAAAACCCGTATAGTTATTCATTCAGCCCAACAATCTTAATTTATTTTTAAAGTTAAGGGTTAATCTAACTTCCATATTCTCATAATCTTTAGTTATTTCTACCCCCACCTACCTTCATTTACATTGTAAATCTGTAACCTCTGCTAAGCACGACTTTTGAGTTTTGAATTGGGTGGATTTTAGGTTAAAAAAACTGATCGCATGAAACCAGCGGACGCGTCGAGATGACCATTCGCTTGCGTTTTCAGTCATTTTTATTCATTTAGAAAATTTCAGCTGTGGAGAAAAAGCATAATTGCAATAAATCAGTAGGAGGGGAAAAAGCAAACTTATGTCGTTTTGATCGCAAGACCTTCCCTGTAAATGTTCAATTTGAGTCAGTTTCCATGCGGAAAACGGAAATATTTCTGGAAACTCGTCAAAATTCAAGATGAAATGCCAAATTGTACAATTCTTTTACGAAAATATTTCTTCACTTTTTGGCACCTAATTTAAATTTTTCGTTACTTTGAAAATCAAAGGAGAAACGTTGGCAGAGATCAAGAATTTATTTTAGCTGAATTGACAGAATAAATATATAGGGAGATTTATTAATTAGTATGAAGAGTTCAAATCATCTAACATAATTGTTACTAATAGCTCGTGACCTCAAAAATTGCCTTATGTAAAAAATAAAAGGAAATGAATTGCTGTACTTTCTGCGTGATGCATCGCCGATATCACACACACACACACACACACACACACACACACACACACACACACACACACACATATATATATATTGATTATTTAATACTTAGTTTTTGGTCATAATAGGGTTAGACCAGTGTACATTTGTATTAAAAAGTTTTCTATATAAATTATATTTTAGAACATGTACAGATTTTTATCCCATACAAAGTGTACATTTTGTTTCGACATTAAAATGACAATGTCTCCTCAGGTGGTGTGGAAAAGAATGAAAAGTCTCTTTTCTTATATTTGGCGAATTGTGTGTGGGATGTAGGAGGGGTTAGTGATAAGGGGATAGGGCTTGTAAATTGTCCGTTAGAATTTTGAAAAGAGGGAATGGGTAGGGGATAGATTTAATTAATGAACTTGTCGAGAATTTTGTAGACAGATTTAACATTAAAATATTCCTTTCAAGAAGAAGAACTAAGCTCTGGAATATGAAATTTTCTGTGTAGTGATAAAAAAGTTTTTATAAATCATTGTAATAAGAATATTACAATATATATATATACATATATATATATATATATATATATATATATATACATATATATATATATATATATAAGGTAACCCTCCACAAAAAAACAAAACAAAACAACAACTGAACCAATAAATATTGTAATAAATTCTACAAATGTCCAGTTATTTTGAATAAACTTGTTGGTTTAGCCTTCAGTCTGTCTGCAATCAATGTTCAAAGTTTTGGTTAAATTGGTCACTTTGCCTAAAAGTCACGATCTTTCCAACATATGCTCCAAATGGGATTCGAACCCAGTGTTGGAGGCAAACAAACTTGCAAACGTTGCGCGAAATTGGCAATTATTTGGACCCATTCCTCTTTGGGGAATTCCCTGATTCTTAATATGATTGCTGTCTTCAGTTCACCAATCGTTTTGTGGATTGTTCTGGTACACATTATCTTTGAAATACCCCCACATATAAAAATCTGGGGGGGTTCAAGTCCAGTGAGTGCCGTGTCCACTCAACGTCACCCTTCCTGCTGATTAGTTTCTCCTGAAATAGCACTCTAAGTCAGGCTAGGGAGTAATTTAATGATTGAGGGTTGGCCCCATTTTGTTTAAACCCTCATTTTATTTTCTGTGTTCGTATCTATAAATGTCGGCATATACAAAATGCATATACAAAAAGTTTAAATTTCTTTTTAAAATATTGGTGATTAATGAATTGTTTAAGCTTATAAATAATTCAGTTTATAATGAGTAAATAGAGCTTTTACTTGATAATAATGTCATCTAAAAGTGTGAAGTTAACACAATTTTAAATTATTTAAAACTTATTAAATTATTTTAATTAAAATTTAAAAGGCATGAAACAATTCTTGTAAAAATTAATTATTCATCGACATTTTTCTCAAGAGTTTAATGTCTTGAATCTAAATCTAAACTTATTTATAAATGTAACTTTGTCTCTCTCTCTCTCTCTCTCTCTCTCTCTCTCTCTCTGTGTGTGTGTGTGTGTGTGTGTGTCCGTTACCTATAGATTCCGAAACGGCTGAAATGATTTTCTTGAAAATTTACACAGTTGTACTATAAGCGTCTGCGAGTGTTCTTAGCTAGGTTTTGTGTTGAGGTACCTCCGATAAATATCGAAAATCGATAATCGAAAAAATCGGCTTATAGAGGGAGTAGTCCGATTTTAATAAAATTTGATACACTCATAGACAAAGACATAAGAAACGATATTCAGAAGTTTCAAGTTTGCAGTTCTATCCATGAATGACTTATTGGACTCCGATATTAGAAATCGATACCCCGATATCCTACCGGGTCTGATCAAAATAAGTTTTTCAGCCCTTTTATTTTAGTTTTTGCTTCGGGTTTGGCTCTATTTGGTATAATTGTAGTTCTTAGTCTCAGCCATGATACCATTTACTCAGAGGACTTATTTAACCTTCAAAATTCAGTTTACGACGAAAAAAACTTATTTGATATCGATACCAGGAAATCAAAATTTGGCTTACATCCATTCATTTTTCTTTCAGTCTACGGTTTCGCTTTCACTGGAAACAACTATTGCTTTTTAGTTTTTTGTGCCAACGTCCAAAGAGTCTGAGCTCCTGGACCATGGATTAGTTTAAAGCTTTTTTTACACCCGAGCAACGCCGGACTATACTGCTAGTATATATATATATATATATATATATATATATATATATATATATATATACTAGGTGCGATTGGTGAATTGTCGCAATTATTTTATTATTTTAAATATTCTTTAGGCTGAGTCTGGGCTCCAGGACCATGGGTTAGTTTTAAAGCTTTCTTTACACCCGAGCAACGCCGGGCTATACTGCTAGTATATCTTATTAATAAAAACAAAAGCTTTCCTAATTAACTATTGCCTTAATTTTATTGCGTTTTCTATATGACGATTCAGAATAGCTTTTAGGTGAATGGTTATTCTATTTTGCAAAACACATTGGTGAGTTTAATTCTCCAATGACTCCTGCTTTTAACTAATATAAATTTTAAGGGTGTAAAAACTTAATTTCGCAAAACGTCAGTAAATTATATAAGAGTATGTGGGGGGGATGGAGAGGTAACAGATTTAAAAATATTTTTACCAAGGTTTTCTCAAAACATGCAAACATACTGTAAAATAATTTCATTCATTTGTTTATAGTACATAAAATTTTAATTAAAATCTGACAATTTTTTGGATTTTTATAAGAATTTTCAAATCAATGTTTGTTTGTTCCTTTTTTTACCGAAAAAGAAACACTAAAATTTCCTATGTTAAAACTCCCACAACTTCCCAGCCCTTGTTACTCTTAATACCTTTTCTTTTGTTATGCTACTCAATCCCCGCTCCACCATCCATCTGCTCGAGTATATCAAGTACGTCATGCGTTGCTTTCCCTTGTCCGTCTTTCCCTCTATCCGTCCTGTGAGTATTAAGTTCTCCAAGTCCTCCTTTCTCATTACATGTCTAAAAAACTTCAGCTGTTCTTTTTCAGATTTTAAGTATAAATTTCTTTTTCGTTTCCATTCTCCCCCAAACCTTGTTGTTGCTAACATGTTTGGTTGCCTGAAGAGAGTCAACTTTGGACTCGAAACACGTGTAGCGAGACAAATACCATTATGGACACTTAATGCATTCTACATGAGGCAAGTATTATTATTATTATTATTATTATTATTATTATTATTATTAATAATAATAATAATAATAATAAACTTTAAATATATACAAGATATCGCCCGTCATCATCAATTTCATCAAACAGTGCATGTCTATATGGAAAACAACCCTTTACCTTCAATCATATAAATGGAACCTATAAGTCTGATGAAATAAACATCAAAAGAGGTATATTTCAAGGTGATTCTTTATCTCCCTTACTATTCTGCATATCATTAATAGCACTAACCAGTCAACTTAATAAGACAGAATGTGGTTATAAAATAGGCCAAAAGAAAATAAGCCATCTATTTTACATGGATGACTTAAAGTTATATGCTAAGAATGATAATGAGCTGGAAGGTCTTCTGCAAACTGTAAAATGCTTCAGCGAAGACATTGGAATGAAATTTAATTTGAATAAATGTGCTAAAGCTACAGTTTAACGTGGATCAATACAAGAAACATCCTCAATTAGCCTAGACCCTGCTGTAACAATAAAAGAATTGAAACCAGAAGAAGCTTATAAATACCTAGGTGTAAATGAGAGCGAAAACATTCACCATAAAAAATGAAAGAAATAGTGCGTAAAGAGTACTATAGAAGGCTACGAATGATATTAAAAACTGAATTAAATTCACAGAACAGAGTTATGGCCATTAATAGCCTTGCAATCCCAGTTGTCCAATATAGCTTTAACATCTTAAACTGGACTCTAAACGACATCAGGCGAATGGATGCTAAAACAAGAAAGCTTCTTTCTAAGCATAAGATGCATCATCCAAAGGCTGATGTAGACCGTCTATACATACCCCGTAAAGAAGGTGGAAGAGGACTTATTCAGCTGGAATTGTCATACAAGACAACAACTATTGGCTTACTAACATACATAGAAACAACAAAGGATTGCATGATACAATTAGTAAGGCAACATGAAGAAAGAAAGAAAAAATATTCAATAATAAAAGAAGGCAGTAAATACAAACAAGATTTACAGTTAGTAGATTCTGTAGAAAAGCAAAACAGAAGCCAAGAACCAACTATTGCGGCAAAAAATATGAAAATGAAAGCCAAAGATAAAGCTCTTGAACAGATGAAACAGCGCTGGCAAGACAAACCTCTGCATGGCCAATATCCAGTACGTGCCAATAAATCCAATGTTGACAAAGTTAATACTCATCGATGGTTACGTGCATCTGGATTAAAGTCTGAAACTGAAGGCTTTATTCTTGCAGCACAAGACCAAAGTCTTTTCACGAGAAACTTTCAGGCAAATATTATGCATAATAATATGGATCCAAAATGCAGGTTTTGTGATAAACACCAAGAAACAATAGACCACCTAATCTCAGGCTGTTCTGTGCTTGCCCCAAATGAATATAAAAATCGCCACGATAGAGTTGGGCAATATTTACATTGGGCAATGTGCAAACATTATGGAAAAGCTGTAAACAAACACTGGTATGAACATCACCCAGCACCGGTTACAGAAATAGAAGATGTAACCATTCTATGGGATTACACCATCTACACAGACAGAAAAATTGAAGGAAACAGACCAGACATTATTGTTAAAAACCAGAAGGAGAAAACTTGTCTATTAATTGATATGGCTTGTCCAGCAGATTGTAACATAGCAATCAAGCAATTTGAAAAACTGTCAAAATATAAAGACCTGGAAATTGAAATAGAAAAATGTGGAAATTGAAAACAAGAGTTGTGCCAGTGATAGTAGGTGCACTTGGAATGATAAAAAATGGAACAAAACAACACATTGAAAGAATCCCTGGAAACCCCAGCTTAAGAGATATACAAAAAAATGTCTTATTAAGTACAGCCCACACACTAAGGAAAACTTTATCTATGTAATGCTGGGGATGATAGGGAAGATAGAAAAACATGAAATGGAGCCATAACAACACGCCACTACCTGCCTTAGGTCTCCCCGCAGACTTGGTTGGTAGTGAGACCAAAGCAGAAATCGAAATATGATGAAAAATGACATAATAATAATAATGAATCCATACTTTAAACAAAACGTTCACGGCTTCTCACATTGGTACAAATTTAATTTGTACCAATTTCTCACTCCCTGATTGAGCATTCTGGAAGAATGGTAGACTTTGAAAAAACAGTAGCTACTCTAGCATCTACGCATCGCTTATTCAGTAATGAATTAGATCACTCTGGCTATTGGCGTATGATACATCATACGCTAAAAGTCTGTCTCCTTCTACCTAGCGCTTATAGCTCAGAGGTAGAATCACCGAGTGACGCCGATTCGGTTGGGTTTCAATCCTGGGTAAAAAGCAATCGGCTGTCTAACCGTACTGATGAGCTGCGAAATAGATCTGTCTGCGGATGGCTATATGTTTCCTTCCTGTCATGCTTAGGGGTTTGAAATTTTTTTTCCTTATGTTTTAATGTAAGATACTCAGTAATAGGTAAATAAATACACATGTTGCTGTCATTTTAGACGGTATATCGATATAAATATTTTCCCGTCATTTTTGACGGCACGTGCTCACTTGTTTATTTAATTAGTTTTGAATTAAAACTAAATAACGGTACGTATTCAAGTTTAAAATTCATCAATATTTTATATTTCCATTAAATTTATAAACTTCTCTATAAAATAATCCATGTAAATGCATGTGTACTAATATATATATATATATATTTTTTTTTTTTTTTTCATAACATATACATATTATTTAGAATGCACCTTTTTTGAGTCGGACAATATTTGAAAGGTGGGGTTAGGGTTATGACATCCTGACTTATGATGAAAAAGGGTTGCATTGAGCAAAAAAGATTGAATACCACTGGTCTATAAGGTATTTTCATTATCTATTTGCTTTTGGTATATATATATATATATATATATATATATATATATATATATATAATATCATTCACATAAGTTTGGCCCAAGGCAAAATGAGGGATAGTAAAATGGCTGACGTAAGAAAAACATTTTTAACAGAAATTTCGAACCTGCTAGAAAGGATTAAAAAATGTAATTAAATAATTTTAAAATATTTTGTCTTTTCTTATAATAATAACAAATATTTTAATGATGAAACTCTGTTTTTATCAAGTTTGGGGCTTTTTCTTCATGGCATACTCTTTTTCTTTCAGCGAATAAGTAGAAGCACCTTCCGAAGAAGGGCCTGGCAAACGCCTGTGATAACTCTTCTGTTCCTCTTTTGAACATATGGGAATTGCACCGTCCTCGGTGGGAAGCTAAACATCAACTAACTATTCTCCCCAACTGCTTGTTACGTGAAGGACATTCTTCCTGTCGAAAGGGAGATAACCGCTCTCTGTATCGTTACAAATGCCGATGATGATAGGCAAATTATATTGATAAAAAAAAATACTTTGCGGCTGAATGCATGCAATCGCGTTCAAAATATATTTTTTATAAATCTACCATCCGCCCGTGCAGTGAATACCGCTGCCATATCTGGTCGGGTGCTCCTGCTATCCACCTAGGGGTCTTTGACAAAATCTAACGGAGAATCTGTAATGTGATCGATCCCGACTTGGCAGCTCAGATACAGTCACTTTCTCACCGGCGCAATGTGGTTTCCCTGTGTCTCTTTTACAAATACTTTCATGGATTCTGCTCAGATGAACTTAGCTCACTGGTACTCCCCATACATCAATTTTCTCGAGCCACAAGATTAGCAATTATGTCCCACCCTTTTACTGCGAAACCAATAAATTGTAAACGCAAATTCTACTTCATCAGCTTCTTTTCACGCACTTCCTCCTTGTGGAATTCACTTCCGTTTATTTGCTTTCCCGAAAGCTACAATCTTCAAGAATTCAAATGTAAAGTCAATAGTCATCTCTTATCTCACTAACCTGCATCCTCTCTCTCATGCTCCTTTCTCCAGCCACTCCACTCTCATCAGTATTCTCATCCTTCTCTTACCCTCTAAAAGCTGTCACTCTTTCTCATAGCTTACCTCCCATGTAAACCCCTGCCAAACAGTGGCAGTAAAATGCCTTGTTTGGGACGATATGATTATAAAAAAAAATTCTATACTATTATAATGTGAATATATAGTGGGGGATCAATTGTACATTACAATCAATATATAAACTGATCCCTCACTTTATGGCCATATTCATCCTTTTTTACCCACTTCCTGACACCCCCCTATAACTTATCACTCTTTCTCATAATTTACCTCCTATGTAACCCCCTGCTCAAAAGTAGCAGTAAAGTGCCTTGTTTGGAGCCGCACGATTAAAAAAATTAAGACCATAAAAGTGGATTAAAATTATTTCAATTTCGGCTTTAAATAATCCATCGTTGTTGATATGCCGCTAAACAAAATCAAGTAATCATCAAACGAATCTTTTGATTTTTTTTTTCAATTTTAGATTTTCTTATCACTCACTGCTAAATTTGACATCTTCCAGTTTAAAGGGTCTTCCTCTATAACCCAGACTCATGGAATGGCCTTTACACAGTAGATATAAATCGGGATTTGCGAGGTTTCTAGTCCATATTTTCTGTCGTTGCCCGAGATAAACCCCATAATTATATTTCGAAAGGCGTTTTATACTGAGTCAGATGTTTTCAAATTTTATTATACCTCTTCAAATCTTAGCTAAAGCTGGTAAATTTCATATGTTAGGGTCACACGAAACAATACACAGCCTTAGGACGTGCACGTAACTGGCCCCTTACATTAAACACGGACTGCAATTATGATTAACAAGAAATAGACCAACGTCGCACCTGAAGGGTACTAATTTAACTATAGATGCTCTCTTATTGATGATAGGGGAAAGGCGGGAAAAAGAAAGAAAAACTAAAATTGTTTGAGTTTGAGTTTTGTTTAACGGTACATCAACACCTCTGTGGGGTATTTAATGCCAAAAAGTTGAGGTATTTTTTGAAATCTTCGGTTATAGTGAGAAGGTTGATTTAGTCAGATTATAATGAAAATATTTTGTTTTTATTTATTATATTTTAGAAAACTGAAAATGTCTTTTAGCTTTGTATTCAAAAATGTTTGGTTCAGAATTTTTTCCCTTCAAAATTGTGTTATGGTAATAATTCTTTCTTCAAAAATGTATTGTAATATTTTTCCTTCAAAAGTATATATTTTTCTATAAAATTCTATTTCTTGTTAATCTTAATTGCATTCCGTGTTTAATGTAAGGAGCCAGTTACGTGCACGTCCTAAGACTGCGTATTGTGTAACCCAGAGAGGTTGATATGCCGTTAAACAAAACTCAAACTTATCTATTCAGTTTAGTTTAAAAGGCTACTACAGAGGGTCACTCAATTAGATCTGTACTCACATGCGTAGTTAGTTTGCAAGATTAGTTTATAAAATATTCTCTTTTTAAAAGGAATGCCCACAGTGGGTATCGAACTCTTTACACTATCGAATGGTCTGCGAAACTTCCCTGATAACATTCATTCTTTTAATAGAGGAATGCCAAGCGAGGACTGAACTCTTCACAGTATTGAATGGTGTGCCAAGCTATTTTTAGATAATTTGACTTTTTAATAAAGGGATGGATGTGAGTTGTGGTGCAGTGGATATCCACTCGGAACGACAAATCGGGGAGCCGAGTTCGAATTCCTTGCATTCACTTACGCACAAATACCCTTGGGAATGATATTAATCCGTCTCTTCCCTCCAGTTATGGGTTAAATAATTGGACAGATTGGGTTCTATAGCCTTGGCTGGCAACCAGTCTACCGCAGAAAGCAATGGCAACCTACTGTGGAATAATCTTCTGCCCAGTCAGTCATGTCTCTTTCGAGACATGATCACCCAAGGCGTGTATCACGTATGCCACTTAACTGACTGTTTATCTCTTCTATAATCTTCCTATGGACAGTTTAACTAATAATAAAATCTTCAGTCAACAATGAATCTTCTGCAACAGATCTTAAATGATTCCTACACAGTGGATTGGGGGCTTTAATTTCGGTGCTTCATTTCTTACAGTGTTAGATTAAAGCAAATACGCTAATTCGAACTTCTTCTTGATAATTGTTTTATATGGTCTGAAAGTTACTTTAACCGAGAGTTATTATAAAAAAAATCTAATCTTACTGAGTAATATACAGGATGGCCATGGCTCTAAAGGACAACCAATAAGGATAAACAATGATGCGAATGAGACTCATGCATTTAGGACTTGTGTTGCTATGTGATGTCAGTTCTTCAAAACGGCAGTGAATGCTGGACAGTATCATCAAAGATGAAGGAAAAACTTGAAGCAACTGAAATGTGGTTCTATAGAAGGATGCTGCGAATATCATGGATCGAGCAAGTGAGCAATGAGGAGGTTTTGGAAAGCATGGAAACGAAAAGGAAATTAATACTGAGCATCAGGAAGAGACAGCTAAAGTTTCTGGGACATGCAATGAGGAAGGAGGGCTTGGGGAACCTGATACTAACAGGCCAGGTAGAGGTGAAAAAGAGAAAGCAGCGGATAACATATTTGAAGGGCCTGAGCAGGTAGATAACAGAACGGGGGTTACATGGTGTAACAGGAGAAGGCGTGCTAAGAGCCACCAGGGATAGGAAGACGTGGAAGACCATGATCGCCTACTGTCCTGAAAGAAGAAGATATATGCCAATTGTTTATAAGAAATTATAATGTGGATATAAAGTGGGGGATCAAATCTATATTATAATCAATGCATAAACTGATCCCTCATTTTGTGGCCATGTTAGTTTCTATACATTTATATTCTAGATTTATGGGCTTGAGCTAGTGAATGGCAGAGCGGGGTGTGGGTGGTGTAACAGGTGAAAGCGCGCTAAGAGCCACCAGGGATAGGAAGACGTGGAAGACCATGATCGCCTACTGTCCTGAAAGAAGAAGATATATGCCAATTGTTTATAAGAAATTATAATGTGGATATAAAGTGGGAGATCAAATCTATATTATAATCAATATATAAACTGATCCCTCATTTTGTGGTCATGTTAGTTTCTATACATTTATATTCTAGATTTATGGGCTTGAGCTAGTGGATGGCAGAGCGGGGTTTGAGTGGTGTAACAGGAGAAGGCTTGCTAAGAGCCACCAGGGATAGGGAGACGTGGAAAGCCATGATCGCCTACGTCCTGAAAGGACAGGGCATATAGAAGAAAAAGAAGCAAGCAGTGTGTCCCATTGAAAAAAAAGTATATATTCAATCGCAACACCATTAAGAAAACTTGCTAAATTTTGTGCAATGGTCAAACTCGTTAACCGTCACATTCGCACACACACATACACACAAAATCAACAACAATAATCACAGGAAGACTCTGCCGTCGATTTCGACGTATGAGTGTCTAACACAGACTGCCACACAAAGAATTGTTTTCAGTGGTGAAGGCTTGAGTAGCACCATCCACACTTTTTGTAAATGCTGATAACAAACAATCGTTGCAGAAGTTCGCCACAGATCGCATGAACAGCAGACCTCAGTTATTTAACCCATAACTGGAGGGAAGGGATAGATTAATACCTTTCCCAAGGGTACCAGTGCGTAAGTGAATGCAAAGTATTTGACTGGTATTGGAACTCGGCTCACCGATTTCCCTTTTCAAGCCGACATCCACCGAACCACAACGCACATCCGTCCATAAACGCTTGCAGCACCTGGTATTCCCAAGCGGTCACCAATCTAAGTACTGACCAGGCTCAACGTTGCTTAACTTCGATGATCGAGCGGGAATTGGTGTATTCAACTTGATATGTCTTGAGGTGTCTATTGACCTTATATTTAAACTCCTGGAGATTGTAGCCGTCGGGGAAGCAATCGTTTGGAAGAGAATTCCACAGTCGGGAAGTGCGAGGAAAGAAACTGTTGGAGTAGAAGTTACGGCTGCATTTTATCGGTTTCACTGTAAAAGGGTGAGATCTATTTGCTAATCTAGTATCTCGTGCAAATTCGTATTTAGGGGGCACCAGTGATCTAAGTTCATCGGAGCAGAAGCCGTGAAAGTATTTATAGAAGAGACACAGGGAAGCCACGTAAAAACAATATCTGGTCAACGTGATGTTGTCGCAATTCGATTAATATAAATGAGTACTTAAGAAAGTTGTGCTGCCACAGTTATTGAAGTTAGGAACATCTGCTTACTAACCTGTCTCTGAATTCTGCATTCGAAATAATTGCTCCACCCACCCAACACCCCAGCTTGGATTCCGACTATTATCGTTCGCGTGAAATTCGCAGCTACCTCCGCCACCAAATCTCGTGATTTGCATATTTAATTATTTTGATCAGGTCTCTTTTACATAAATGTGTCCTCAAATCCAAGAACGATCGATTTCAACGACCGAAATTCCCAAAGGGACGAACAGTGTAATGATGAAAAAAAGTGCGTGTCGGGGGTGGGGGGGAAGTATTTTCTTTCATGTTCATATTTATGTTCATGACCGTCATCAACGTCAAAGATGATTTTCAGTTTCCTCCATCAATTACCTACTTTTTCTTCTTTTTTTTCTTCATCCTGTTTTTTCTCGTCCATTGTAAATTTTATTGGAAAAAAAAAAACAAAAAAACAAAAATGGCGGTAAACAGATCCCAAAAGACAAAGTGTCGTACAAAACGGTTCTGACTATTGTTACAGCTATCGATTGCTATTTGCACATAGCTGTCGGCGTCGAGCTTAAAGATATTGCCTACTTAAGATTATCGATTGGTAATCTTAAAAAATTTTATAGATAAATGAATTTTCTCCCTTTGTAGGGGTCGTTATTACTGGCCCCTGGTTTGGGCGGAAAGCTACCTACCACGGCCTCTTTTTTCCTGCGACATCGACGAGTCAACACGGACAAATGTAACTCCGTAAAACTCAGCCAGCAGCCACATGGTGTCCGAAAATTGAGCAGTCAATAAGACAACACAGGATCTAGGATGTCCCAACAGTTGCATCAAAGCATCCGTAAACTGAATCCGTCTTTAACTTGAAGACTAATATATTCTGACGTCGCAACAAGAAATGAGAAGAACTGTTAACAGAATGAACTTTACTGCCTCTAATTAAGTCGTAAAAACGACTGTCTTTTTGTAACCATTTTTAAAATCCTATTTTGTATCTTTCCTTCCTTTCTTCCTCTTTCTGTTAAAGAGACGGATTTCCACAGGCGGGAAGTAAGAGAAAAGAAGCCATGGGAGTAGAATTTGCGTTTACAATTTATTGGTTTCACAGTAAAAGGGTGGGGCCTAGTTGCTAATTTTGTAGTTCGAGTAAATTCATATATAGGAGGCACCAGTGAGCTAAGTTCCTCGGATGAAAAACCGTGAAAGTATTTGTAGAAAAGACACAAGGAAGCTACATTGCGCCGGTGAGAAAGTGACTGTATCTGAGCTGCCAAGTCGGGATCTATGACATTACAGATTCTCCGTTGGATTTTGACAAGGACCCATAGGTGGATAGCAGGAGCACTCGACTAGATATGGCAGCAATATTCAATGCACGGGCAGATGGTAGATTTATATATGTGCAGGATTATTTCAGGCAGAAAAAACTTCCTGACCCTACACAGAGAACCAAGTTTCTTAGCAGCGGATTTAGCTATGGATTCTATACAGTCATTCCACTTGAGGTCTGTTGTGAGAGTTGAGCCGAGGAGACGCATTGTTTTGCTTTCAGGGAGACTAGCCTGATCCATGCTAATGGTGGGTAGGAGGGTAGGAGGGATTTTCTGTGATGGTTAATAGATATAATTTTGAAGCATTAAAATTCACGAGCCATTTCTTACCCCCAGTCTGCCACGGATCGGGGGTTCCTTTACAAGCTCGGCAGTGAGGTTTGCTTTGTCAGCCTCAGCGGATTTTTGATCGATGCAAGAGTAAACCATCGTGTCATCAGCATATATGCCTACTTGGGAATGAAGGCTGTGATCAAAGCAAATGGCTATTATACTAAATATTAAATTTATTTTGTAACAAGTATTGTTAAAGCATTTGTTGAGTAAATCAAAAATTACTTTAATTAAATTGTTTTCTGTTAATATGCCTCATAAAAGATAAAATAGTTCTTTCCTAATACTTTTGCACAGTACTGTACATATATATATTAAATCCAAAAAAGGAAGTATATATAGACAAAATCCCCAAAACCAGATCCTATTAATACTAATTTATCAATATTAAAAATGAACCCGGTGGAGTATTATTTATTTACTGAGTCAAATATGAATATCATATCAATAAATTCCGAAATTTACATTTGTTGAATGGCCATTTCAGCGAGAAATTTTTCGCTTCTTCAGCAACGATCACAAACAAAAATTTATTAATTCAAATATGGTACAAAAATTCACATACCAAAGGGGATCAAAAACATATCCATACACAAGAAGTTAAAAAAGGGATGAGAGATCAAGAAAGAACAAAAATATATTTAAAATTTGTCGTCCAGACATAAAAAAGGGGGTTGAGATCGAGACTCATAACTCGATATTAGATATATATATTAGATATAGATATATATATTAGATATTAGATATATATATTAGATATATATCGTCAGATATCAAAGTAAAACGATTTTTATCTAATAAGCCACAAATTTAAACACACTATATTCTGTTTAAGCAGCAACAGTAAAATGCTGGGCGGACCTGAAGGAGACTACCACCACCTTTAAATTTGTTTTTCATTTTTTTTTTTACTTATCAGTTATTACAATATTTAAACAATTTTAGTGGGGGCTCAGTTTCTCATACAACGTTATAGTAAACCGATCCTCCACTTTGAAAACACTCGCTTTGGGGCCGCTTTGTTTTGTTTTATTTGGGACGAGTTGTTGCTCTTGTTTTTGTCTTTTTCAAATTTTCTTCAGTTCTTACGATGGCATCTTCCTCCTAAACTCCAAGAATGGCTTTATTAAAAAATTTCGCAAAGGATTCAGTAGTTGAATATGCACAAGCAAAAAGTTAATTGGACAGGATCGATTTACTAAAAGGTTGTATGAAAAACTGAGCCCCCACCCCCAAATTGTTTAAATGTTGAAATTTTTACAATTTTTTTTTGTCAATTGGAAAGTTTAAGATTTAACCGATAAGATTGCACTGAAAAAAGTAAAAAAAAAAAAAGATAATCAACCAATTTACAGGTGGTGGTAATGTCGTACCGGCGAGTGGTTCCAAAATGGAGGATCGATTTACTATAACGTTGTATGAAAAACTGAGCCCCAGCTAAAATTGTTGAAATATTGAAATTTTCTCCAAATTTGTCAATCGGAAAGTTTAGGGTGTGATCGATAATATTGCACTGAAAAAAGTAAAAAAAAAAAACAAGATAGCAAAACAACAAATTTAAAGGTGGTGGTAGTCTCCTTCAGGTCTGCCAAATGCTGTTATATCCCTTTAATCCTTGACAGATTCTAGTCACGTTTGAGGAGATTGAACACGTTTGTCAAAACTAATTAAACCTCTTTTCATATTTTATCTTATTCTTATCAATGCAACAGCCATGTTTGATTTTGATACAAGTACGACGATAATCCAGTTAATTATAATAATAATAATAATAATAATAATAATAATAATAATAATAATAATTTTGCAACTCATGCGTCCGTTGAAATTCACAAAGGCTTGTAATTGCGATAATGCGATCGTCTTTTATCGTGACGACATCTGAGACAAATTACTTTTCTTCTTACTATTTAGAGTTGTCGTGGTTTCGTTTTCTCATTTTACTTTCAATGCTTCCCACTGTTTATTTTGTATACCTATAATGAATTGTTTATCCTGGTTCAGCTGAAGCCGACGACATCAATGGAATAGCGCCCTGAGCGGAAGAAAAAAAAAACAGTTCTATTGACGCCATTTTGTCATCGTTCAATTCAGTAAACCCTTACTCTCTCTTCTCTTCTCTTCTCTTCTCTTCTTCACTTATATTCATTTTTCTATTTTCATCTTCACTCTATCTACGTCTCTATCTTTCATACTTCCCATTCTCTCTCTTTCTTCTCTCTCTCTTTTTCTATCTCTCTCTCTTTCTTCCGCTTAACACTCTTGTTACTTATTCAATACTAGCAAAGCTATCTGAAGTAATCTGGGTTCTTCTACTAGAAATATAGAAAATTAATATGTCTTCTATATGCTTAGTTCCTTCTAGAATAGGTCGATCATGTCCACAACTTTCTATTCTTTGTAGCTTTTGAAAATGCTGGTCTTTCTAATATATTTTCAATTCCCTATGTTAACATTCATTAACACGAACTCTTTAGGTGGGTTACTCGCTTACTCTCGAGTCCCAACCAGATGGCTCAGGTCAGGAATGGCATTATTTTCCACTGATTAGTTTTGCAAAAATATAAAATTAAGACAATTTATGAACACATACATTTTACATAGATAATGACTTTCGAAGGACGTGAGCTGTACTTGTGGGAATATTTTTTTGTATTTCTTTAAGGCATGGGCAACCAGGTTTTTCTTCAATGAGCCTATCAGAACATTTAACCATCCAACCCAAAGTTCCAACTCAGAGCTGGAATAAATTGATGTTCTCATCTGCCACATTTTAGAAATTTCTACTTCAAGATTCTTGTATTTTGAACGATTTTCAAATATATTTTTTTAAAGATTTTCAAAGATACATTGCAATGTTCAAGGACTGACAGGTCGACAAAAAACAAATTATGGTTTTGTGGCCGATGTCTGGCTGATTAGCTTTGATCGATTTGTCTGTGTATATGGCAACAATCTCATGAAATTGTTGCATGTCTGTAAGCGGGCCTGTGGGCTGTACACACCGATTTCTTGCAGTTTCCTTTCCATAAAAATTACATATTTTCTAGTGCAAATATTGGCTTACTGTGTCATGCCGCATATTCGGTGGATGCCAATACAAATAAAATCTTATACAAATTGGCCAATTATTCTTGGATGTTCATCACAGAATCTGCATTTAGGTTGTACATATTTCTTTAGAATGCACTAGCATCATGCCCGTGCAACTGAGAACATTTTAGTAGTTGGAGAAGATGCCAAAAGGAGGAGTATATGGAAATCATTTATTGAAAAAGTTACATTAATGCCACACGAATTACAGACGGTTGATTTTCTGCATGAGATATTTACCGAAAAAAAAGCTTTATTGTTTTTAAATTTTATTTTCTGAAGTATGAAATATTAAAACTGAAAAAAAAAAATAACTTAAATAATCAAATTAACCATTGGCCCTTTTTTTTTTTACATATTTTGTTTTTGTTTGAAAAAACATTATTTTAAAAATATTTCTATTGTTTCAAAATTACGGGGAAAAATATTCACATATTTTGTTGAACAAATGAATTTTGAAAATGTCAGAATAAAAATCTATATATATAAAAGGCAATCTGAGCCTTTATATTTAATTTTTTTCCGACTATTTAAAAATTCATTTTTTTTTAATACAAAAATATTTTAGTCTTGTTTGACACGTATGATTTGATTTCTGTGACGTAATTTAGCAACCATCTTAGATCTTAGATATTTTACGGAGTAAATGTAATCAATCGGCTCCATTGGCCAAAAAGTGCGAAAGTGAAAATTTGCTGAACTTAAACTCAAAAAGTATTTTGGATTCTTCTATAACTATACCGCATGTGTTTATATATATATATATATATATATATATATATATATATATATGCGACACCTTTCGTAATTTTCATTGGGGTCCTCTATCTATTATTTCAACTTTATCTCATAGAGCACAGTGATCCCTTTCCCCCTCCATATGTGGTAGTCTATGCCTAATTTTATCCATTTCCTCTCGTGTTACGAGTTGGGAGTTTAATACCTGGCTACAGCAATGGTGAACAAATATCTTAGAAAGTTAAATTAAAGGGAGTTAACTAAGACATCCGGAAGTAGCATGGCGCATAAAACGAGAGCAATATACCCCAGTCATCGAAATAAAGAGTTCGGTTCAACATTCTAATCACCTCAAGAATGCAGGATCGGACAACGGCCGAAACACCGTGAATATAAATATGTCAATAAAGATGAAGACAACAGTCCGATCAATGTAAATTATGTAAATACTACCTCATCTCAGAAGTATGGAAAATATCGACCAACTTTAATATAATGTATTTGTTGGGACTCCCGCGCCTATTCGGCTATAATGGACTATTCCATTACTATGTAAAGTAATGGTGGCATCTACGTAGGTAGAGAGTGTGCCGAGCATCCGATCGACAAGTCAGTCGTAGACTTCCGGTGACGACCCGGAAGTACCCGTTGCTCATACTACGTCTTACGACGGTTGAGACGATTAACCTCTATTTATTGTATTGGATACTAATAACCTTTGTAAATACTATTTTCACGGAATACAACAATTAACCTATTCCTGTTGTTGAGTTATTTATTCTTACTCACGACATAATAGTATTTTTACAGTATGGTTAGGTCTTGAAAGCTGTTACAATTAGTTTAAAGAAGTTTTTGGGTATTACCTGTTTATTATACATTAATATTTCGAGATCAAAATCTCATCTTCAGAATAGCAGAGGAGCGTGTGTCTGTCCGAGTGAGTTCATGCCTTTCAAGGAATGGTCATTCCTGGCTTCTGCTGCTGTCATTAATTGTAACGAGCGCTTGTGTGTGTGTGTGTGTGTGTGTGTGTGTGTCTGTAAGTGTGTTAGAGCATCTATGTGTGTGTGTGTTTATGGTATATATATATATATATATATATAGTCATCCGCTGACAGATGTGTTTCGCTGTATCACAGCTCATCAGTACGGCTTAGACTCCGTTGGCTTCCTAACCCAGGATTGAAACCCGACCGAATCGGCGTCAGTCGGCGATTCTACCCTTAGGCCACGAGCGTCCGGTAGAAGAAAGCAAGCTTTTTAGCGCGTATAAACACGCCCAATAGCTAGGTTGCTCGAATTCATTATTGAATGAGCGATGCGTATATGCCGGAGTAGCTACTGTTTACAAAGTCTTCCACTCTTCCAGAGTAAATCACACACACACACACACACACAGACACAGACACACACACACACACACACACGTGTGTGTGTGATTGACAGTTGGGACCTTTTTCTGGTCTGATGATATCAGTCTGCTTTAATATGTGGTTTATCTAAGTATGTGTGACTTGACCGTTAGTTTGACTTTTGCCTAAGTTGAAGAGGATTTACTTTATTACTGTTGTTTTATCTATCTGCTTGACTGGTGGTGTGTGCGTGTCCGTGACTGTGTCATGTATGCGTGTTTGTGTGCGTGTAGCTCTTGTAATTTATTTTACTTTATTTTGTATGTGTGTGTGTATATGTTCCGGTGTATAGCGTGTTATAGGCATCTCCACTACTTTGCGGGGAAAAACAGTATACTGTAATGAAAAAGGCCACAAACTTAATGAAAACAAAGTTCTAACGTTGATGATATTATTAAGATGAAAGACCAAATTATTTGTTTTCTTATTGAATTGTTATTATTTCGTATTTTATTAATTTTTATAATCCTTTCTAACAGAATAGCGTAATGAAAAAGGCCACAGTGGCTGCCTTTTACAGCTTCAAAATAATTTCTAATAAGATGGATCTATAAAACTTTTAGGTTTTATATATTTTTTCTCATGCGACCTTAATTCTCTGAATTGGTTGCTGATCACACTTAGCAGATGTCACGTAACAGAATATTCGCTTTAAAAAATGTTAGGTAATTTAAATCTCAAAGAAAGAGCAAGAGAATTGGTTTTCCTCTGGGATAACATTTACAGAGAACTGATTAAGATTTGGCTCGGTTCCAAAATATCGAGAAAAGTAAATCTGATTTTTTTTTTTAGCGGGAAATGAATTCTCTCGCAATTTTGAAGTTCAGAAGCAGGTGGGTGCCAAATTTGAGCTGAATCGATAAATTTGTTTGGAAATCTATGAAGTCGAGAAGCACACGCAGAATTTCTTTATTGACCCGATTGTTTTCTTGTCTTAAATCGTCTTCCTACCTTCTTGTCTGTCTCTCACAAAAATATTTAGTTTTATTTTTCACTCATTATATTTTCACCCCTTCTGTAAGAACAGATTGTATATGTTTTCTCGTCTAATATACATCCTCTACATAGGGTGATATTTCAAGAGATCATATATAGCATTATCGTAAAGTCTTAAAATCTCACATATCTAAACTTATTTATAAATGGAACTTTGTCTGTGTGTGTGTATGTGTGTGTGCGTGTGTATGTCCGTTAACTATAGACTCCGAAACAACTGAACCTATTTTCTTGACAATTTACACAGTTGTACTATAAGTGTCTGCGAGTGTTCTTAGCTAGGTTTTGTGTCGAGGTACCCCCGATAAATATCGAAAATCGATAATCGAAAAAAATCGGGTTATAGAAGGAGTGGTCCGATTTTAATCAAATTTGATGCACTCATAGACAAAGACATAAGAAACGATAGTCAGAAGTTTCAAGATTGCAGTTCTTACAATAGTGCAGAAAATCGATAATATATATATATATATATATATATATATAAAAGGCAAAATGTTTGTGTGTGTGTGTCTGTTTATCTGTCTGTATGTTCTTTATACAAATCCACAATTTTTATCCGATTCTCACCAAACTTCACACAACGATTCTTTCGGCTGAGTCTGAGCTCCAGGACCACAACTTAGTTTTAAAGCTTTTATTATACCCGAGCAACGCCGGGCTATACTGCTAGTACATATTATTCTTAAAGCTTCTACCATTACCATATACATGCTGATCATAAAAGCATTCCCCTACACTTATACAGGCTGACCAAAAATTAATTTCCCTATAATCATATCAGTCAGTTAAGTGCCATACGTGAAACATGCTTGGGCGATCATGTCTCGAAAGAGACATGACTGACTGGGTATAAGATTATGCCATTGCTTTCTGCGGTAGACTAGTTGCCAGCCAAGGCTATAGAACCCAATCTGTCCTGCTATTTAATCCATAACTGGAAGGAAGAGACGGATTAATATATTGCCCAAGGGTATTTGCGCGTAAGTGAATGCAATGAATTTAACTGGAATTCGAACTCAGTTCCCTGATTTCTCTTTCCCAGCCGATATTCACTGCACCACAATGCACATCCTAGTACTATAATTATATAGGCTGTTGATAAAAATATTCTCGTACTCTTATGCAGACAGATATCAAAATCATTCCCCTACATTTATACAGTTTCGTCGTAAAATTATTCACTACATTATAAAGAATGAACTTAAAATAATTTCCCTACATTTATACAGGCTGATCATAAAATGATTTCCATATACTGGATGGTCATAAAATAATTCCCTAACAATTATACAGTCTAGTCATAAAATCATCGCCATACACTTATACAGACTGATCATAAAATAATTCCACTACACTTATACAGGCAAATCGTAAAATCTTATCCTTATATTTAAACAAGTTGATCATAGAATCATTTCTCTCCCCTAATATAGGCTGATCATAAAATAATTCTTCAACACTTAGATAGGCGAATCATAAAATCACTTCTCTTTTCTTATACACCTTAGACATAAAAATATTCCTTACAGTTTTACAGTGTAATCATAAAATAATTTTCTTAAACTTATAAAGGCTGGTCATAAAACCATTCACTACACTTATACAAACTGATAATAAAAAACCCTATTTTTATAAAGTCAAATCATAAAATAATTTCCCCACACTTATAAAGGCTTTTAATAAAAAAAATTCCTAAAATGATACAGGCTGGCCATGAAATAATTTCCCTACACTTATACAGGCTTGTCATAAAATAATACCCCACACTGGATCATGAAATCATTCTACTACACTTATACAGACAGATCGTAAAATCATTCTGCTACACTTAAACAGGAGGCAATGTGGAGTAATGGATAGCAGCACAGATTGAGGAATGGAGATCAGAGTTCAAATTCCAGTCGGATTCATTACATTTACTTTCATGCTAATAGTCTTGGCAAAGGTATGAATTCTCCCACAAGTTATGGGTAAAAATAGCAGGAGAGACTGCGTTCTATAGCCTTGGGTGTCAACCAGTCTAGGAGAAGAGAAACTCTGAATTCAAACCAGTCTGTATAGGGTTGGGCTCCGTCAGGCTATTGTTCCCAAACAAACACCACTTTTACTTCAGCTGCAGTACATGTGATGCAGATGCCCTCCGACTCTGATGAGTCACGTGATATCTCGATATGGACATTCATACAGGTTATTTATAAAATGATCTCTATGCGCTTATACAGACTGATCACAAAATAATTACCCTACTCTTATTGAGAATAGTCATAAAATCATTAATCTACACTTCTACAGGCTGACAATAAAATAATTTCCCTATTCGTTTGATGTAAACTATTGGATATAGTAGTTATCAGGAAAGAGAGTAAACGGAAGGGAGTTCCACAAATGGGAAGTGCGAGAAAAGAAACTATTAGAGTAGAAGAGACGGTTACGTTTAACAATTTCAACGGTAAAAAGGTGCCAATCTAGTAGCATGCGTAAATACATGTGGTCGGGGAACCAGAGAAAAAAAAAGCTCGTCAAAGCCGTTGCCATGAAAATATTTGTAGAAAAGACAGAGGGAAACCACATTATGTCGGTGAGAAAGTGACTGAAGCCGAGCTGCCAGGTCTAGATCGATTATATTGCAGACCCTTCATTGGATTTTGTCTAGAATGTAAATATGAATAGCAAGAGAACCCTACCAGATATGGCAACATTATTCAATGCACGGATGAATGGTGGATATATAAAAGTGCTAGATAGATTCTGACGAGAAAAAAACTTCCTGTCCTGACTTAGTGTCCCAACCTTCCTACAGTTATAGATTCGATGTAATCGTTCCATTTGAGATCGTTTGAGAGAGTGAGGCCACAGTGCATTGCTCTCTAGGTGACTAGCGTCATCCATTCTGATGGTAGGCAGGAAAGATTCTCTTTGGTGGTTAAAGAAGAGTAACTACATTTTGAAGACATTGAAATTTACGATCCATTTTTTGCCCCATTCACTCAGAGATTGGAAGTCTTTTTGAAATGTCTTGTGTTTTTGAAATCAGTCAGTTAAATAATTATAATACATACTTGGGCGATCGTGTATCGAATGAGACATAACTAACGGGGCAAAAAATTTTGAACAAAATAAATAATGTTATTTCTCTGTCGCCATTGTCAGGATAAATGTTTGTACGATCTATATTCTTCTTTTCCACCCATCCAGACCGTCACATCTAGGATCCATTAGGCCATGTCCACAGAGCCAACTCATCCTTTATATTCCATTCATCAGGAAGAAGTTCTACTCAGACAACTTTTTCTCCAGATCTGTTACATTGTACTACAAACTCCTGAGAAAATGCTTCACCGAAAACTGCAATCTTAACCTCTTCGTGGCAAACGTTATCTATATACGTGGCAACCTTTATCAATGCATCCTCTTAAAACGCACTTATTTCTCCCTCCTTGTACGCTATTAAAAACAACACTATTTAGTAAGCCGCTACCTTGAGAGTCTCTTGAGCCTTTTATTAAATTATAAAAGTGGAATAAATTCCATTAAACACTGAATTTTTGGAGTTTGTTTAATCCAGTTTAACATGACATTAATTTCGAGTTAGAAAAGTCTGTTTGATCGTACTAGGGACGACATTGTCAGACGACTTCATTACAAAGAGACGAGTAATATATGAATTAACACTGCATTTTATATTTAGTGATTCAATTTATGAAATGTCAAAATTCAATTTAAAAGTGACAATTTATGCTCATGTGTATATGGGTGTGGTGGCGAATGTAATCTTTCGTTCTTCTGAACGAGAAATCAACAGATCAACTTCGATCGCAAGAGTTATATTCACATTCTCGGGAATAGACGCCGAATCTATTCTTCTCCCTCGGCTATGGGTTAAATAGCAAAGCAGACTCTCTAGTCATAGTTGGTAACAAGTATATGACAAGGACAGTTCTGGATTCAAAACCGCTACATTGCTTGGCGTCTATGCTTGAACTGTAGCTATGGTCAGCTCACCATAATTGCAATATGAACAGCAAGTTGTCTCTGTGGGTGTTTAAGAAACTCAAACGGGCCTGTTCAGATGGTCATGCTCGGAAACGAATAGCCATAAAGAAAATGACAAATCACATTGATATGCAGTCTTACTTTAATCCAAAGAAGTTCTGATAAGAAGCGTGAACTCGTGTAAAAAAACGTATTTTAACGAACAAATACACTTTAGTAAACAGTACTATATAGTTACCATAATACTGCTGCCACATATGGTCGGGTGCCCCTGCTATTTACCTCGGGGTTCTGGACAAAATCCAACGGAGAATCTGTAATGTGATCGATACCGACTCGGCAGCTCGGCTGCAGTCGCAATCTCACCGGCGTGATGTGGCTTCCCTGTGTCTCTTATATAAATACTTTCACGGCTTCTACTCTAATGAACTTAGATCGTAAGGTACGAGCTACTAGATTAGCAACTAGGTCCCACCTTTTTGCAGTGAAACCGATAAAATGTAACCGCAATTTCTACTCTAACAGATTTTTATCAGGCACTTCCAAACTGTAGAATTTCCCTTCCATATACTTGCTTCCCCGACAACTACAGTATCCAGGAATTTAAATGTAAGGTCAATAAACATCACCTATCTCACTAACTCGCATCCATTCTCTCAAACTCTTTTTTCATCTACTCCAACCCCATCCTCGGTATTCTCATCCGTCTATTAACGCCCCCCTGACATTTCCTATAACTAATCCCTCTTTCTCATCACTTTTCACTATATAACCCCCTGCACAACAGTGGCAGTAGAATGCCTTGTTTGGGGTGAGATGATTAAAAAAATTAATTTCCGAAATCTGATTGTAACGAGTTGAAAATAATGGAAATTGTCCAACTAGATTATATCTAAACCAAATTACAGTTCGCATAAATTTGATTAGTTTTATCAGAAAACTTAAAAGCCAGAAAATATACTTTATTTTCATATCCACAGCGAAAAGCGAAGTCAGACACACGAATTTACTTCATTAAATCGTTGAAACAAAACAAAAGAGAAACGGTTCCAATTGCATCTTAACTCGAACACGCAATCTTCTGTTCTGAACACAGGCACCTTAACCATTAAGTTAAAAGTCAAAAAAGCTAACAGCAGCTGTTTGAAAAATCCATGTTAAAAAAACTAAAAAAAAATTGTTAACATAATAAAAGCTGAAATCATTGAAACAAAAGAGAAGCAGTTCCAATGCTATATTAACTCGAACATGCACTCGTCTGTTCCGAACACAGGCACCTCAAACATTAAGTCAAGGATCAACAAGCTAAACAGCAGCTGTTCGAAAAATCCTTGCTAAAAACACACACAAAAAAAAAACACAAAAAAATGTTAACATGATAAAAGCTAAAATCGTTGAAACAAAACAAAAGAAAAACGAATCCAATATTTTGTTCCAAACACAGGTACGTTAACCATTAAATCAAAGGTCAACAAAGCTAACAACAGCTGTTCGAAAAATCCAGGCTAAAAAAGCCCTAAATAATACAAAAAACTGTTAGCATGATAAAAGCTACAATCGTTGAAACGAAAAAAAAAAAATAAGAAAAACGGTTCCAATTTTATCTAAACTTGAACACGCAATTTTCTATTCAGAAAAAAGGTACATTAAGCATTAAGTTAAGGATAAACAAAGCTAACAGCAGCTGTTCGAAAGATTTTGCTAAAAAACCCAAAATAAAACAAAAAACTGCTAACGTGATAAAAGATAAAAAGATTGAAACAAAACAAAAGAGAAACGGTTCCAATTGTATGTTAACGCGAACACGCAATTGTCTGTTCCGAACATGAGTACCTTAACCATTTAGTCAAACGTCAAGATAGCTAGCAGTAGCTGTTTGAAAAATCCTGGCAAAAAAAAAAAAAAAATACAAATCAAAACAAAACAAAAAACTGTTATGATAAAAGCTAAATTCGTTGAAACAAAACAAAAGAGAAACGGTTGCAATTTAATGTTAACTCGAACACGAAAGTTTCTGATCCGAACACAAGCACTTTAACCTTTAAATCAAAGGTCAACAAAGTTAACAGCAGCTGTTCGAAAAATCCTCCCTAAAAATGCAAAAACAAAACAAAAAACTGTTAACATGTTAAATGCAAAATTCGTTGATACAAAACCAAAGAGAAACGGTTCCAATTGTATGTTAAATCGAACACGCACTCTTTTTCTTCGAACACAGGTACCTCAACCATTAGGTCAATGATCCTCAATGCTGACAGCAGCTGTTCGAAAAATTCTTGCTAAAAAACCCAAAATAGAAAACTGTTAATGATAAAAGATAAAATCGTTGAAACAAACAAAAGAGAAACGGTTCCAACTGTATGTTAACACGAACACGCAATTTTCTGTTCCGAACAAAGGGACTTAACCATTAAGTCAAAGGTCAACAAAGCTAACAGCAGCTCTTCGAAAAGTCTTTACTAAAGCAATCAAAAAGAAAATAAAAACTGTCAAGATGATCTAATCTAAACTTATTTATAAATGGAACTTTGTCTGTGTGCGTGTGTATGTGTGTGTGTTTGTGTGTGTGTCCGTTACCTATAGACTCCGAAACGACTGAACCGATTTTCTTGAAAATGTACACAGTTGTATTATAAGCGTCTGCGAGTGTTCTTAGCTAGGTTTTGTGTCGAGGTACCACCAATAAATATCGAAAATCGATAATCGAAAAAATCAAGTTATAGGAGTGATCCGATTTTAATCAAATTTGATACACTCATAGACAAAGACATAAGAAACGATATTCAGAAGTTTCAAGGTTGCAGTTCTTACAATAGTGCAGAAAATCGATAATATATATATATATATATATATAAAAGCAAGATGTTTGTGTGTGTGTCAGTTTATCTGTCTGTATGTCTGTATTTTTTTCAGCCCTCTTATTTTAGTCTTTGCTTCGGGTTTGGCTCTAAGTAGGTATAATTGTAATTCTTAGTCTTACCAATGATACCATTTACTCAGAGGACTTATTTAACCTTCAAAATTCAGTTTACGACGAAAAAAACTTATTTGATATCAATACCAGGAAATCAAAAATTTGACTTACAGCCATTCATTTTTCTTTCAGTCTACGGTTTCGCTTTAACTGGAAACAACTATTGCTTTTTAGTCTTTCGTGCCAACGTCCAAATAGTCTGAGCTCCAGGATCATGGATTAGTTTTGAAGCTTTCATTACACCCAAGTAACGTCGGGCTATACTGCTAGTTTGTTATATTTCACGAATACGTACAATAATTGTTTCTTGGTTTGATTAGTGAGGCCAACGGTGATTATTTAGCAATTTGTTTCCAGATGTATTTCACGATTTTTGTCTGTACTTTTATGTTAAAAAAGAGTTTATTTCAAATGAAGTTTGCTTTAGAAGCAACTTCGTTAAGAATTCGTTTGATGACGCGTCGTTAAACATCATCTCAGCATTTATCTGTTCATCCATTCAAACGGAATATGACACAAGGTCAATTAAATGTCTTCTCCTCGGAAGATTGCGTGTGGAATTCAAAGATCAATTGCTGTCTAAACCGCAAGATATTTCTTTGGACGACGTCTTGCATTCCTCACTCTTTGGACGACGTCTTGCATTCCTCACTCTTTGGACGACGTCTTGCATTCCTCACTCTTTGGACGACGTCTTGCATTCCTCACTCTTTGGACGACGTCTTGCATTCCTCATTCTTTGGACGACGTCTTGCATTCCTCACTCTTTGGACGACGTCTTGCATTCCTCACTCTTTGGACGACGTCTTGCATTCCTCATTCTTTGGACGACGTCTTGCATTCCTCATTCTTTGGACGACGTCTTGCATTCCTCACTCTTTGGACGACGTCTTGCATTCCTCACTCTTTGGACGACGTCTTGCATTCCTCACTCTTTGGACGACGTCTTGCATTCCTCATTCTTTGGACGACGTCTTGCATTCCTCATTCTTTGGACGACGTCTTGCATTCCTCACTCTTTGGACGACGTCTTGCATTCCTCACTCTTTGGACGACGTCTTGCATTCCTCACTCTTTGGACGACGTCTTGCATTCCTCATTCTTTGGACGACGTCTTGCATTCCTCATTCTTTGGACGACGTCTTGCATTCCTCACTCTTTGGACGACGTCTTGCATTCCTCATTCTTTGGACGACGTCTTGCATTCCTCACTTGGTATGAACTTTGGTTTTGTTTTGTTTTGTTATTTCGTCGAAGTTTGATCTTTTCCAGTCTTTCTTACCCACGTATTCTCTCAAACCTTCTCACGCTATCACTCAATCTCGCTCTCTCTCTCTCTCTCTCTCTCTCTGTCTATCTCCTTTTATTTTCTTTTTTATTTCTCCCTATAAAGATTGTGATATTTTTCTTGCTTCGACTTTCCCGAATTGATATCTCTTATATCCAATTAAAATTGTTACTGCGTAATTCTCCTTGAATGTTTAGGGTACTCACGCCTTTCAGCGATAGTCTTATAAACCACTTACTTTAATTTGTTTCTACACACACACGCGCGTATATATAGAATTGAATTGTAATAATGTTTTGAACCAAAGTTGTTGTTTCTTCAGTGGTTTTACTAATAAGTACAAAGAGGTTGTCATTTTAACTAAACAGATTCATGCAGACTTCGAAGTTTAGTGAAGACACCGTTATAATGTTCTCACCTGTCAAATCACGTTTGCCGTTAAATTCCGTTTTTTCTTGTCTGTAAGTTTTGTTTAAGAAAATGATGTACTTCGTACTATTTTTTATTATTTATTGCCAAGTGAACAATTCTATATGAAAATAGAATGATTCTTTTGTTAATACTGCACAATAACATGTGCATCAAATGAACTGTTCTGGGTCCAGTTTTTGTGCTCTCTTCCCCATGTTAGTCTCTTCTTCTTATTGCCTGGCCGAATCAAAAGGTTTCTGACTGCCTTGTCAAATTTTGCAAAGTAATAACAACAAAAGAACCATCCTATTTTCATTTAGAATTATCCACTTAGCAATAAATACTAAAAATAGTATGAAATACATAACTTTTCTAAAAAACTGGGGTGGCCTAATAATTATGCCTGGTGCATATGTATATATATATATATATATATATATATATATTAAAAAAGGATTAATTCAAAGATGTTGAATGGCCATTTCGATATGAAGATCCCCACGGGGAACGACACATCACCTCAGCAACAGAAAAAAACCTCTCTCTTCCTGTATCATTTTTTAATATTAAAATAAATTTTTAATATTAATTAGGATCGGGTTTTTTGGAATTTACCTTCCTGCTTTTTTCCCTTGGATTGAAGTATCTGAATTAATATATATATATATATATATATATATATATATATATATATATATATATATATATATTTGTGGGCTTTATGTATTTATGGAAGAATGGTAAACTTTGAAAAACAATACCTACTCACACATCTACGCATCATTCATTCAATAATGAATTTGAAAACTCTCGACTACTGGCGTGTGTTTACATTGTATATAACACGCTAAATGTCCACCTACCTCTACCGAGCACCTATAGCTCAGATGTCAATTCGGTCGGGTTTCACTCATGGCTAGAAGTAATCGTACTGATGAGCTGTGATACAGCAAAACAATTCTGTATGCGGATGACTATATATATATATATATATATATATATATATATATATATATATATGATACTTTGTTCTTTATCGTTAGCCCCGGAAAACCGTTACAGAATGTAATAAAAATTTACTTATATATAGACAAACTTAAAATAATATTTACATAAATATGCAAATTTTCAATTATATATATATATATATATATATATATATATATATATATATATATAAAGACTTTATACCTCTGATCATGAATACCGATTAAAAATAAGTTATTGATAAAAGAATTCAATAATAAATGCTCTAACATGGAATAGATAACTGTTTCACATTTTGCACAGATTCTGCTCCACACACCATCAACGTGGAATATATATGTATTGATTGTTTAATTACTTAGTTTCTGGTTATAATAAGATTAGACCAGTGCACATTTGTAGTAAAAAGTGTTCACTGCAATTATATTGTAGAACTTTTGAATATTTTCCATTTGTAAACGAGTTATTACGCGACTTAGCTTTCTACCATGAGTGGTGTCTTCAGGCGATTTTCGATAACTCATGGTAGAAACCTAGGTCACGTAATAACTCGTTTACAAATGGAAAAAATATACATATATGTGTTCTTAAAATGACCATCCCAGCGAATGCAAATCTTATTGAAGTTACAAGTTCGTTCTTGTAATTTAGCTCTGAAGATGATCCTAGAAAATATCGAAAGTCAGTCAGTCAGTTAAGTGCCATGCGCGATACACGCAATTTGTGAAAGGGCGGCGCTTCGTCGAGCTTACTTCATCACCAGGGCCCGTGGTACCGTTGGTATAATATCAGCTTAATAACCAAAACTGTATGGGTTCGATTCCCGGTAGTGGATGCGCACTGCTGAAGAGTTCCAAATATAGGAGGAAACGGCCGTCCAGTGCTTTCTGCATTCTGTTGAGGTCGGATAAAACGCTCGGTGAATCACTTAATATATATATTTTCTGACTTTTGTACATTGTTAAAATGTAGAACGTTAGTATTCTGAGTCTTGTAAAAAACGTAGCCTCGTTTTGACTTTTTTCTTTATCTCAGGCTTTTATAAACACAATGCTGGATTGATAACATTTTTATAAAAAAAAATATGACTTTCGTTTCAGCTATAGAATAATATCTTAGCATATTTCATGCATTTTTTGTATAACTTAAAATAATTCTGTAAGCCAAATTTATCGAATAACAAATACCTACTGATAATTATGATTTATCGAATGTTAAATTAAAAAAGATATCAACCATATATTCATCGTATGTTATGCTGTGAAAAAAAAAAAAGAAAAAAGATCCAAACTTAGTAAATAATTAAATTTCAGGAGAGGAATTTATTTTCCCATCTCGTTAAATAACACAACGAATGCTCCTTTGTATGAAATGTAAGTGCAATTTGCAAGAGTTACGCCGGTAGGAATATTTTAACTCATAAAATAAGGGGGGAAAATATTGATGCCTCGAACCAAATGATCGTAGAGCGGCAAAAATTGTTTGAAAAATTATCATAATCCCTCTCTTCCAAATAAGCACTGTGAAAATTAAAGGAAAAGGATTTAATCAAGTCGGTAATCGTATTTGGTACAAACAGATCCAAATGAAAAAAGAACTAAGAGACAGATGTTTGCAAACTACTCACTGTGTTCTGCTAGACAATTTTTCTTTTACGCATTTATAAAGCAAACCATTCGTCCACGCCTTACATATTGCTGCTGTATATAGTCTGGAGCTTCTGCTATGTATTTAGAGATTCTTGGTAACATATAAATGAGAATATGCAATGTTGATGATCCTGATCTGGCACCTAGGCTTCAGTTAGTTTCCACTGCCGTAATGTAGATAGCCTGTGAGATTTCTATAAGTATTTTCAAGCTAATCGTTCTGGCTTGCTTTTCCTCTTTGTGACTCTGTAGAGGACGATGTGTCCATTACTAATTTATATTTACGAGTCGACTCGGCGTAACTTGCGTCATTGAATAGAGCAGGAAATAAGGAAACACGAAAAGGCGAAAGTAACCAGAACAACAATATATTAACAAAGGTTACATAGAGTTGAAAGCATGCAACTGGTCCAACACGTGACACTCCCGACTTTTATTTGGCATGCCGGAACGCGGGAAACTAAGGTTATCACGTGAACGCTGAATGACCATGTGTGTGTGTGTGTGTGTGTGTGTGTGTGTGTGTCGGTGTGAATGTATCAAACCCTACAACTCCGAGTGTACGAATTTAAGCACAGTTTTAGATTGCCAGATCTCATAATTTTACAGTTGACATGGCGAAATGTAACCGCAAGTTCTGTGGTAATAGTTTCTTCTCTCGCTCTTCTCGCTTGTGGAACTCTCTTCTGATTTTCTGCTCTCCATTCAACTTTGATTTTGAAAACTTTAAATGTAATGTCAATTGCTATCTTATGCCCTTTTAAAGAGGGAGAACAGTAAATGCAATAAATTCTTTTATTGCTCACTCTCCTAAATAGTTTTTTCTTTTTGTCATATATTTCCTACTCAGTAACTCATTGAGTTTTAGTGGCTTTATTGTCTTGCTTGGGGTTAAAAGGTTTTCTCATTTAGTCCTATGAAATATTGATTGCTGATTTAAAATTTAATTTTACTTTAATAATTTATGGGTGGGATAGAATCACAGTATAATTTAAAAAATGGACAGTTTAAAAATATATATCTTTGTATTAAAGTATAGTTTAAAGTATGATATCGTTGTGAGACCTCCCCTTTTTCTATAATAATGGACTCGACTTGAGTATACATATACTCCTGCCATAAAGAGAACCGTTGAGATCCATTAGAGACATCGGGACTGATTTGCAAGTTACCGAACGATACCGACGTTACACAGAGAACACCGCGTCAGAAGTCAGAATAGCTCTGAGCTCCACTCAGCTAGAATAATATTACACGGATATACTATTTCCAGCACGGCTTCACTCCAAAGACTTGTATAAATCTATTCCTTACAAATCGTATTCCTGGATTACTAACCTGCGTTCAAGATTGTATATTTACGTTCAATATAACCTATTTTTTTTATCTCAAATATCTGTTTTGTTGTTCATTATTTTGTGTGGTTCCTCACTTAATTCCACAACAGATATATAAAAATAAATTAAAACAGTGGGAGAAAAATGATGAAAAAAATTACTAACCATAAGGTGATAGATCGGAAAATTGCAGAAAAAAAAATAACCGGTTATTACTCTTTGATCTGCGCTTAGTCGAGAAAAAAACATTTATCCTTTTTTTTAATAATCATATCGCCCCAAGTGACACATTTTACTGCCACTGTTTTGCAGGGGGTTACATAGGAGGAAAGTTATGAGAAAGAGTGACAGGTTATAGGGAGTGTCAGGAAGTGGGTAAGAGAAGGATGAGAATACTGATGAGAGTGGAGTGGACAGAAAAAGAAGCATGAGAGAGAGAGAGAGAGAGAGAGAGAGAGAGAGAAAGAGAGGATACAAGTTAGTGAGATAGGAGATGACTATTGACTTGACATTTAAATTCTTGGAGATTGTAGCTGTCGGGGAAGCAAGAAAATGTACGGGAATCAGACAGGCGGGAAGTGCGAAATTTTTTATAATCGTATCGCACCAAGCAAGGCATTTTACTGCCATTGTTTTGCAAGGATTTACATAGGAGGAAAGTTATGAGAAAGAGTGACAGGTTATAGGGAGTGTCAGGAAGTGGGTAAGAGAAGGGTGAGAATACTGATGAGAGTAGAGTGGACGGAGAAGGGAGCATGAGAGAGAGAGAGAGGAATCAGGTTAGTGAGATAGGAGATGACTATTGACTTGACATTTAAATTCTTGGAGATTGTAGCTGTCGGGGAAGCAATTAACGGAATGGAATCCCACAGGCAGGAAGTGCGAAAAAAGAAGCTGGTGAGTAGAATTTACTAATTATCCCTTTTAAAAATATCTTTAAAGGGATAATTTTAATGAAAAAAACAAAACTTTCTAAATTCATTAAATAAAATAATTAATCATACCCCCCTCTAAATTTGAACTCTAAACTTTCCACAATATTAAAAAAAATAAAACAGCCTTGAAAAATAATTCTGTTTATTATCGAATAATTTCTGAAAAGTTCAATAAAATATGATTATTTCATTTTTTACTGTTAATGAAATAGGTTTTGTCTCAAACAGTTTTATTTTATTGCTAAGCCATGGGTAGGGATTGTCCAAACTGAGTGGGAAATGTACTGAAGTTTAACCGCATTGGCCAATATTTAATGAAAACCGGAGAACACAACGGTCGAAATATTCTGATAACAACAACAAAGATCTGGAAAATAAAATCTTGTAAATAATAATTTTTACATATTTTACTTGCATTTTTTATCCGTTTTTTTGTAGAAAATTTTTCTATTTTACTGTGACATATTGCTTTTTGGTTGACCAATTCTTTGACTTTTCAACCGCGTGAAATCTGAATAACGTGTGCATTACCTTTGGTCTTAAATTTCTTATGCATTTGAAAGCCATAAAATCTTGAACAAAAATAACGTTTGAGTAAATTACGTGAAGTAAAAAAAAAAAGTCTGGTCGAATAACAAATACTCAAGATGACAACTGAGTGAGAGGAAGCAAAGAAAAACAAAAGACAAAATTTCAAAAGCAAATGAAATAATAGATTTGAAAGCAAATGCCCCAGAGATATACAATTTATAACCTACAATAAACAGAATAAACGAAACCCATTATGGAAAATGTACGGCCTTTGTGAAAAGCAATAAAAATTGAAAAACACAATGGCAGAACACTTAAAAAATTGTTCGAAATAGAAAAGGCAAAAAAAAAAAAAAAAAAAAAAAACCCAGATGAATCCAAAAATGTATTTGTCTATACTTCTGGGTTGAGGTAGGATTTACATTATTTAAATTGTTTGGACTGTTATTCTCAGCTTTATTGCTATGTTTACAACGTTTCGGCCGTTTGTACGTTCCGGCCTTTTTCAGGTGCTAGGAATTTTTAACAGAACCATTTATTTGTCTATACTTCTGAGATGAGGTAGTATTTACATTATTTACATTGTTCAGACTATTGTCCTCATCTTTATTGTCATGTTTACGACGTTTCGACCGTTTGTAGGCTCCGACCTTCTTCAGGTGCTAGGAATTTTTAACAGAACCATTTATTTGTCTATACTTCTGAAATTGCGTAAGTACTTAGATTAATTACATTGTTCGGACGGTTGTCCTCATCTTTATTGTCATGTTTACGACGTTTCGACCGTTTGTATGCTCCGACCTTCATCAGGTGTTAGGAATTTTTAATAGAACCCTTTATTTATCTATACTTCTGAGATGGAATAGTATTTACATTATTTACATTGTTCGGACCGTTGTCCTCAGCTTTATTGCCATGTTTACGACGTTTAGACGGTTGCTCGCTCCGGTCTTATTCACTGGGCCATGTGTCCTTGAAAACACATGGCCCAATGAATATAAAGGTTGGTTAGTTCTAGTGATTGATCGAAAGACTTGCGAGTTCGATACCTGGCTGCAACAGTGGTGAACAAATAACTTCAAGGGAGACAACTACAAGGCATCGGGAAGTGGCATCGGAAATTGAACAAGAACAATCTAACCCAGTGAGCGAAATAAAGGTTTTGATTAAAAATTTCTAACACCTGAAGAAGGCCGGAGCGTATAATGGCTGAAATATCGTAATCATGTCAATGAAGATGAAGGCAACAGTCTGAACAATGCAAATAATGTGAATCTAATATTTGGTAGGTGTCAGGGCAAAACATTAGTTCGTACAATGCCAACAACTCATTAAATCAGACACACATAATATACGCTTTCACTTACTCTAAATTGTGGTGTAAAGAGCAGACTGGGATTCGTTCCGTGACTTCCTCTGCGACGTCCCTTTGAACAATGGTTTTAGTCTTCCCATCGAAGACTGTGCATCAGAGGTCTCCGCCTGGGTTAAAGCTGGCATCGATGCATTCATCCCTGCCAGGAAATTTCAGCTTAAATCCCATTCGTCTCCCTTGTTCACACCCGCTTGCTCGGCCGCCATTGCCCACCGGAATCACTTCTTCCGGCTTGATCGTAGCCATGTGTAGGACCAAAACAGACGCCTGTTCGCCTCAGCTCGTAATAAGTGTAAAAAGATAACGAAGCTAAGATGCTGTGTGCTACCAGGATGAAGCAGCGCATAGCATCCTCCAAGTTCGGTACCAAAGACTACTGGCGCCTCTGCAAACGCGTACTTAGCAAGAGTAAGTCCTCAGTACCCCCACTAATAAACGAGTTTGAGGTCCTCACCTTCTCAGCGGACAAGGCTGAATGCTTTGCCCATAGATTCTCGACTCTGGATTCGTCTGGAATCCATACACCCGATTTCCCATCTAGAACTGAGGCCCAATTGAATGACGTCCACATCACGCACTCGCTGATTTCTAGCATAATCTCAAAACTGGACCCTCACAAAGCGAGTGGTGGGGATGGAATCCCAATCATAGTTTTGAAGAATTGTGCCCCTGAACTCTCCTCTATCCTTTCTAAGCTCTACAATCTCTGCCTATCTTCCTCCTGCTTTCCTGCTTGTTGGAAGTCTTCTTCTGTGGTTCCAGTATTCAAGAACACTGGTGAACCATCGGACCCCGCAAATTACCGTCCATCAGCCTTCTTCCGATCTCTGGCAAAGTGTTCGAAGCCATTATCAATGCCGAGGTCGTTTAGCATCTCACAGCCCACGGGCTCCTCTCGGACAAACAGTATGGCTTCCGCTTCACCAGGTCTACTGCTGATATGATAACGACCATCACAGAGTATATATACCAGGCTCTCGACAAGAATATCTCTAAAGCATTCGACAGAGTATGGCATGCCGGCCTTCTATGGAAACTGCGAAGCTATGGCATAAATGGACTTTTGTTGGACTTAATCCGGTCATTCCTCTCTAACCGCACACTGAAGGTGGTATTAAACGGACATGCCTCCCAGAACTACGCTACAAACGCGGGTGTACCCCAAGGCTCTATCCTAGGTCCTACGCTCTTTCTAATCTATATAAATGATCTCCTCGATACCATAAGGTCACAAGTAGGCATGTACGCCGATGATACCACAGTTTACTCTCGCCTCGATCAAAAAACTGGTGTTGATGACAAGGCGAACCTCGCTGCCGAGCTTGAGAAGGACCTCCAATCCATGGTGGATTGGGGTAAGAAATGGCTCGTAAAATTCAATTCTTCCAAAACGAAGCTGCTGTCAATTAACCACCACAGACAACCGCACCTCCCTCCCATTAGCATGGAACAGGCTTGCCTCCCAGAGAGTAAATCACTACGCCTGCTTGGCCTGACACTCTCAGCGGACCTCAAGTGGAATGACTACGTCGAATCCATTGCTAAATCCGCAGCTATGAAAGTCGGCTCTCTGTGCAGGGCCCGGAAATTCTTTCCGCCTGAATCTATCCTGCAATTATATAAATTCACCATCCGCCCGTGTATTGAGTACTGCTGGCACATCTGGTCGGGTGCCCCTTCTATTCTCCTCGGAGTTCTTGACAAAATACAGCGAAGAATCTGTAATGTGATTGATTCCGACTTGGCTGACCGCCTGCAGTATCTCTCTCACCGGCGTGACGTGGCTTCCCTGTGCCTCTTCTATAAATACTTTCATGGCTTCTGCTCTGACGAACTTAAATCACTGGTGCCCCCTAGATGTGAATTTGCACGAGATACTAGATTGGCAACTAGGTCCCACCCTTTTACAGTGAAACCGATGAAATGTAACCGCAATTTCTACTCCAACAGCTTCTTTCCTCGCACTTCCCGCTTGTGGAATTCCCTACCGCATGCTTGCTTCCCCGACGGCTACAACCTCCAGGAGTTTAAATGTAAGGTCAATAGACACCTCCTAACACACTAATTCACACCCACTCTCTCCAACTCTCTCCCTATGTACATCCTAAGTCGTTTATCACCCTCCTTCTGACATTTCCTATACCCAATCCCTCTATGTAACCACCTGCGCTATAGTGGCAGTGGAATGCCTTGCTTGGGGTGACACGATTAAAATATCTATCTATCTATCTATCTATCTATCTATCTATCTATCTATCTATATATGGAGTTTTCAAACCTAAAAAGAATTTTCAAAATTAGATGTCTACATGTTACGGACCC